>QNTS01003106.1:11154-40178 GCA_003317085.1 Hucho hucho
ACATATACACACACACACACACACACACACACACACACACACACACACACACACACACACACACACACACACACACACACACACACACACACACACACAAACATTTCCCCTCCCCATCGCACTCACACACACTGTGACACTCCCTCCCCCCACAAACACACACACATCGTCCGTATACACACTCCCCCCTCCCCTCACCCCATTTCTCCCCTCAGTGTTGAGATGGATGGTCCATGTCCCTTTTGTCTGGATGCAAATGTACTTTAAGCCTGAATTAACTCTCTAGAAGGAGGTCATAATTTGACAGTAGCCTGCCGCTGATCCACTCACATGTATAATATTGAGGAGATTCTCATCACTGCTGATCTGATGTGGATTTAGATGGCATGTTGGTATGTTTTGGTTTGGTTGGTGATGTCAGAGGAAGATTGCAGCAGGATCAACATCAGCTGTTGCTGAGGCAGATCTGTTCTAAGATTAAATGCTACCCTGTCCTCACTCCTAAACCTTAGTGGGTCTGGTGGAATTAAACAAGTCTTTCCTTTGGGGAAAATTCACACAAAACACACACACATACACACACACATACACATACACAATGCTCCATATTCAGTCTTCTGTGGAATGGAAAGGCAGCAGGGACAGTGGAGGGATGGGGTCAGGGGTACAGAGGACTAGGGGTTCAGGGGGTAAAAGGAGCTTGTGGGGGACTATAGGGGGTAGGTGGTCAGTAGGGGACCATATGGGGGTTGGTGGGGGGGTAGTAGTAGAGCCTGCGTGGGGCGTTCAGTGCCATTACCCGAGGACAAGCAGCATGGCAACATTACCATGGGTACTAACATTTTATCAGCAGCTAACTCAGTCAGGTTGTTTAGAGGTAGAAGTGTGTGTGTGTTTCTCCCCCTCCTCTTTTAGTGGACTTACTTGCTGTCCCGTATAACTCAATGTTCCCGGAGGCCCATAAACCCAATCTATGAAATATCACCCCTCCGTTTCATGCCAGGAACACACTCCACTACGATACGACCAATGTAAAAAATGAATCTGAGGAAGAGGCCACCTGTTGCCGGGCACGACAGAGGAACATGGGAGTAGGAGACGAGCAGCGGGATGGAATTATGGGATGGCTGTTTTTAATGCAGCAGCTCATGTAAAATCAAAATACATGTCACATAAACGTATTTAGGTATAGCTTTATGGAATGCCTATGCTGATGTTCAGGGTCATCGAAAGGTTAAGAGAGAATGTTATTAGAGATTCTGTATTTTAAGTCCCTTCTTCGAAAAGTCTTGATTTGTTTCTTTTTGAAATAGTTTTTTAAATGTAATATTCTAAGAACCGTTCAGAGTTCTAAAAACACTAAATTGCCCAGTCTCGGGACCATGTTGTGGCGGGACTGCTGGGGTGATGCACTGGTCGACTGGTGCTATCTGGAAATCTGCCCCGGGCACCAGAGAGATGGAGACAGATCAGATGGAGCAGAAATGAAAGAGGAAAGGAAAGTTGGAAAAGAAGAGAGAGTTGGCTCTTTGTCGGGATGAACCGATTGGATCAGCGATTGTGTTGACCTCTCACCCCACAGCTGGATCTGAAACAGTTTCGGACACAAACTTCCTTTTCTTCTCTCGGCGGGCAACGGCTGCGGGGTGGCCATCGCTATCAATCACATGACGTACCCCAGCCATGCCCTTCCTCGTGATGCTGTTGCAGATTTGAGGAGAGAGGAAGATAAAAGAAGAAGAGGGTTTTTAATGAAAGAGCGGAGAGAGTGAGAGACAGAGAGGGACAGAGGAAGGGTAGACAACAAGCAACTGCATCAGCAGACGGAGGGAGGGTGACAATGCATCCATTGTCTCTGTCCCGCAGGCTGCATCAGCAGCTGCAATAAAAAGAGCTTAAACCCTGAAGAGGAACGATGGATGGATGGAGGGATGGCAGAGAGGGCAGAATGCCTCGCCTGACGTTTAAGAGACTTGTCTGTTTGCGGCCTCACCATCTTCTACCGTAATAATACTATTTTATGCGGTACATGGATGATGTGAAGAAGTAAAAAGAGAAAATACCTAGAGCCTCAATAAAGGGAAGCTGTCAGCTTGACCATCCTGTACTGGGCTGTACTGGTCTGTACAGGGGCTTCAGTAATTTGGGCTTTTGCCCTGGCCAGCTTCTTAACTGTGGTCCTATAAGACTCTCTCCTAAGCCCTCTGTCTGTCTGACTAGCCACCCACGCAACCACATATCATGGGCTCACATGTTCTGATGGCGGGAGGCCCAGTGTTTCCATATGTCCATTGCTTGACTGTTTCTGTGTGTGTTCTATACCGTTCTATACCGACCTGACGGCTAAAAAACTAGAGCAAGTGAAGTTCATGGTTGAACAGAACTGTGTGTGTGTTTGCATATGGTCCTTATCCAGCGAAGGCTCTCTCTCTCCAACTCTAGAGAGCTCACATGACTATGTGTTTATTTACAAGGCTGATGCCAAGTCTCTATGGGTCTTAACTTACCCATAGATAATGATCTGGTGTCAGTTTTCCCATTTCACCCCTAATGGTTAAGGTTAAGCCATAGGCAGAGTTAAGCTGATCCTAGATCTGTGCCTGAGGGCAACTTGTACCTGAAGTGTCCGGTGACACATTGAAGTGTTTTCCATTACCAAAGAGGAGCCTGTTGGCCAAAATTGGAAGTAGAAACAGGTCTGATTCTTAACCTGCTCCAGCTGTGGTCCTGCTTGCCTGCCACCCTGCCCGCGATCCAGCCCCCGCTCCAGCCCCCGCACCGATCCACCTAAGCTCCAGCCCCCGCACCGATCCACTCAAGCTCCAGCCCTCACACCGATCCACCCACGCTCCAGCCCCCGCACCGATCCACCAAAGCTCCAGCCCCTACACCGATCCAGCCCCCTGCTCCAGCCTCCTTCACCTCTCCACCCACACTCCAGCCCCCGCACCGATCCACCTACGCTCACAGCCAGGCTTTCATGGCCCTGTTAGGAACCTGCAACTGAATTACACACAGACGCAAACGCACACACACGCTCACATACGCACACACACAGAGAAAAACCAAGATCATTCACACATCCAGGGCCGGTTCCAGGCATAAGCGACATAAGCAGTCGCTTAGGGCCATCGGCCGCTAGGGAAATGTGTAGAATTGCAGGAAATTAGCTTTAAAAATTTAAACCGACCTCACCCATTGCCACGCCCACCACCTAAGACCCTTTTTATCCAGAAAAAAATTGCATTTTTACAAATTGGTCAGAACAAGCCATACTCAAACCTACATTAAATTAATGTTTTGAAGAGGAGGATTTTATGAATCATTATCAATCTATGTTTTACTTATTCGTTGGTCTGTGTATGTTTTTTCACTGCTCAACACTTGTGGTGGGTCTTGACTCAAAAGACACCTCAATTGGTGGGTTACGAACAGTGGCGTGTCCAGAACATTTTGAATGGGGTTGCCAAGGTGGGGTACATTAAGGGGGGCATAACATTTTGAACCTTCATCGATGCAAGGTGGATTTTTTTCAATATAATTATGATGGTTCATCGCATTAAACGCTTCAGCTTAGGTTTGGTACGTTTCCCTGTTCCAATAAATCATACATCAAACACTTGTTACAGTGTTTGCATTCAAGGTCAGGATTAGTATATAAGGGTATTAGCATACAGAAGTAAATTCACTTGAAAGTGCTCTCAAGAGTGCGAATTATACCGTGATATTCAGGGGCCACATTTTTTACGTGACATCCTATGTGTGCACGCACTTGCGGGGGCATGAAAATTTTTTATGGCCTTTATAGTAAAGACATATAATTTAACTGTAAAAATGTATTACCTTTTAATGTGTCATGAACACAATAAGTCATGATGTTTTCATCTGATTGTCAAACAAATTACTTCAAAAAGTAGGTTAAGTAGGTTACCTGCACGTGCTTGTCTACTTCAAAATAAGTCCAACATCCGAACAGTGCATTGTGGACCTGCCATTTGAATGGAAAGGGACATCTATTACAAACACCATCAGTGTAATGACATTCAGCCTACAAATTGCCATGTATTCATGGATGCCAAGGGAAGCCAGGCTTCCTCAAAAAATTGTACAATAAAAAAAGAAACAAACATTTTAAAACAAATTCTCATTCGTGTCTATCCGTGATTCATAATTTTCCTTCAATTCGCAAGAGGCTGAATCTATTTCACCAGAAAAAGCATCCACAAGAGGCTGAATCTATCTCACCAGAGAAAGCATCCGCAAGAGGCTGAATCTATCTCACCAGAGAAAGCATCCGCAAGAGGCTGAATCTATCCCACCAGAGAAAGCATCCGCAAGAGGCTGAATCTATCTCACCAGAGAAAGCATCCGCAAGAAGCAAACAGCGCCCCTCTGTTTAAGCTTCTGTAGACCGTGAATATGTCATATCATACTCTTTTTGTCCAGACAGCATCAGATACATGGGCTACATATGTTGAGACAGAAGGGCACTGTTTTGCCCACTCAGATACTTTCTCCAGTGAGATTGATGAGTCTTTGTGTCGGTGCGCGTCTTGGTCAAAATGATCAATATATTACCTGTTATTTTAGACTACAGAACCCCTAGTGCTGGGGTATTCAACTCTTACTCGACTAGGTCCGGAGCCTGCTGTTTTTATGTTCTATCTGATAATTAATTGCTTCCACCTGATGTCTCAGGTCTAAATCAGTCCCTGAGTAGAAGGGCACAATGAAAAAAACACAATGTAACTGGCTTTGAGGTCCAGAGTTGAGTTTGAGGGTCATAGTACATCAGTTACTATTGTATGTGTGTGCGTGTGTGTGTGTGTGTATGTGTGTTTGTTGAGATGTAATTGATTACGTGAAATTATGTATAATATGTGTGCTTTGAGATTTCTTTCATATGAACTTCGGTTTATTGCCAGATGACACCACATTGGATCTATGGAGATATTCTCTCTCTCGCTCTCTCTCTCTCAATTAAATTTCAATTTTAATTTAAGGGGCTAGGGATCTGGGGTACCGGGGTGGTCTGTCAGTCACTGGGATGACAACCCAACTAGGGGTGGGGAGGGGCTTTAGCGGGTAAAATAGTGGAGAACAAATGGAGGGTTACTTAGTAGCAATGCAAATATAATGTTACAGCTATATTGACACTCAATCACTATGGTACTTTTTAATGGTAAGTTTACAAACATACAGTATATTATGATAAATAGATTTCAAACTTGCATCTCATAATGGTAAATGGTGAAATAAGTATAGCCAGTTATAATTGTAATGGCTTAGCAGATAATAAGATAAGAAGAACAATATTTACCTGGCTCAAAGAGAAGGAATAGAATATCTATTGTTTACAGGAAACGCATTCAACAATTTTAAATGGTTGTGTGGGAAAAGGACTGGGGGAGTGAAATATACTTCTCCCATGGGCAAAGAAACTCAAAAGGGGTGATGCTATTAATTAACAGTTATTTTGATCCGAATGTGAAAATTGTCCAAAGAGATCAGCAAGGTAGATGAATTATTTAAAATATGTTATTGGATCATAAACATATATGGCTCATTAACCTTTACGGACCAAATAATGATGATCCACGCTTCTTTGAAAATATCTATAAGAATTGATCAACCCTACAAGCAGTACAACACTCTATTATTATGGTGGGAGATTATAGTACTGTTTTAAATACCTCTATGGACCGTAAAGGAAATCACTCTACAAACTATCACCCTCATGCTCTTAAGGAAATGAATGAATGTCATGGATATATTGGAACTAGTGGATATATGGAGGCTTAAATATCCTGACCTAGTGAGATATACATGGCAGAGGCTCAGTCAAGTTAGTCGTCTTGACTACTTTCTTATGTCATTCTCTCTGGCACCAAAAGTAAAAAAAGTTTGATAGGGAATAGAATGCGGTCGGATCATCAGATAATTGGCATATACATTACTCTTACTGAATTTGCACGTGGGCGAGGATATTGGAAATTGAATCAAAGCCCATTGGATGATAACTTGTTTTTAACTAGAACAGAGGAATTTAAAACTGCATTTTTCAGACATAACATAGGTACAGCAAATCCACTTATTGTATGGGACACTTTTAAATGTGCATTTAGAAGCCATGCAATTCAGTACTCATCTCTAAAACAAAGGCAATTTTGGAGTCCATATTAACAAAGGAAATGGAAGGACTAACAGAATAGATACATAGCAATAACAACTGTACCATAGAGGCTCAGAATAAGTTAGAGGAAATACTAAAAGAACTGGAGTAACTTATTAAATTAAGATCAAGTGTAATATGTTATAAAAATAAAGCTAACTGGATGGAATATGGGGGAAAATGCAACAAATTATTGTAATCTTAGAAATGCTACCAAAAAGATTTTATGAAACTTGTTACAAATTACGGAGTCACCCATGATTTATATATTTTGAAAGAGGAAGCACTTTAAGCATATGTTTCCGTTTCAGTCTCCTCCGTCTACTCTAACTGAAGCTAATTGGAAGGATTTTTTTTCTATTAATAATGTAAAATGAACAGCTGTTCAGAAAGACTCATGGGAAGGCGAAATTACAGAGGAGGAACTTCTTGATGCAATTAAAGCCTTTAAGTCCGGGAAAACTCCAGGGCTGGATGGCATACCAGTGGCGGTATACCAAACTTTTAAAAATGATCTCAGAGGACCGTTATTATCATGTTTTAACTACTCCTATGTAAATGGTAGTGACGTGGAAATTCTTACACAGGGACACTCGAAGTCAATGTTAAATGAATCATTGTTTATTTGTCAGTGCTGGAGAGTTCTAACCAACTCAATGCACCATAGTACACAAGTCAATCAGGAGCTCTGCTTGGGCAGACCCAGCAGTTGCCTTATATACGGCTAAACACAGACAAGTTATATTTGCATGATTTAGCATAATTCATTAATCATTACCGTTTTGGTTCATTCATGTGACCAAACAATACTGGTTCGTAATATCTGACAGACCAATACCTCACAAGGCTTCCTCTCTCTAAGCTGAGACCTTGAAACTGAGATATCTTTCGTTCTCAAAACAAGGTCTGGGCGTACTGCCAAATTGTCTGGGCGTACCACCAAATTGCAGCTACTGATAGTAAGAATTCGTTCAGTCAGCCACTTGCATGAACACAGAAATTTGTTTATAGAACAGCACATGAATAGAACACAGAAATTAGTTATAAGAAAAGCATAAACATTAAAATGTCCATTACAGTAGATTATCAGACATTCAACAAGAAGGTCTGATTTCATTATTACTGAAACAGGATACAAGTCAAAAATATAAAGATCCAGTCCATTTAAAAAATTAGAGGCCCCTTACACTTCAGTGTTGTGATGCAAAAATAGAATTAAAAAGGTATTGTCGGACAATATTCATTCTAATCAGACAGGTTTTTTACATGGACGATACATTGAAGATAATATTAGGCAAGTACTGGCAACAACAGAACACTGAAAAATCAGGGAAATCAGGCCTACTATTCATAGCTGACTTTGAAAAAGCTTTTGATAAAGTACGACTGGAGTTTATGTATACTAAACGCCTGGAACATTTCAATTTTGGTACCGGAGCACCAAGTCTAGGTCCAAAAGGCTTCTTAACAGCTTCTATCCCCAAGCCATAAGACTCCTGAACAGCTAATCAAATGGCTACCCAGACTATTTGCATTGCCCCCCCTTATTTTACACTGCTGCTACTCTCTGTTTATTATCTTTGCATAGTCACTTTAACTATACCTAAATTTACATATTACCTCAATTACCTCGACTAACCGGTGCCCCCGCACATTGACTCTGTACCTGTACCCCCTGTATATAGCCTCGCTATTGTTATTTTACTGCTGCTGTTTAATTATTTGTTACCTTTATGTTACATTTTTTAATTATGTATTTTTTACTTAAAACCTTTTTTTCTTTCTTAAAACTTCTTAAAGCATTGTTGGTTATGGGCTTGTAAGTAAACATTTCACTGTAAGGTCTCTACACCTGTTGTATTCGGTGCATTTGACAAATTACATTTGATTTGATTTGATTTTGGAGAATCTCTTATAAAACGGGTTAAAGTTATAGGTGTAAAATAGTAAATAATGGCTACTTCTTAGAAAGTTTTAAACTGTAAAGAGGAGTAAAACAAGGTTGTCCAATATCGGCCATCGAAATGTTAGCTTTTAGAATCAGATCCAACAATAATATCAAGGGATTAGAAATACAGGGCTTAAAAACAAAAGTGTCATTGTATGCTGATGATTGGGGCGGCAGGGTAGCCTAGTGGTTAGAGCGTTGGACTAGTAACCGTAAAGGTTGCAAGTTCATAATCCCCGAGCTGACAAGGTACAAATCTGTCGTTCTTCCCTGAACAGGCAGTTAACTTCTTTGGGAGCTGCGCACGAGGTGACGGTTTTGGAGAGCCTGGCGTGCCCAAAGTAAAATGCCTTCCATTCAGGACCAGAAAATAGGATATGCACATATTTAGTACCATTGGATAGGAAACACTCTGAAGTTTCTAAAAGTTTTAACATTTTGACTGTGAGTATAACAGAACGGATATGGCAGGCGAACACCCGAGGAATTTCTGTCCTGGAAAAAGTGGTTTTGACACATTGCCTCATTTGGAACCCCTCCCTTATGAAAATGCCCATATAAGGGCATATGAATGCAGTACCTATTGCTTCCTCTGGATGTCAACAGTCTCGAGAAAGTGTTTTGATTCTTTTTAGCTGCTTTTAGATTGTAGAAGAAGACGAATAAGGAAGTGGCCACACAGATGTCAGTAGAAGAAAATGCGCGTTCCCGGCTGGCGCGCTCTGTGGTTTTTTCCTTTCTTATCGCCCAGTTTATATTCCGGTTGAAATATTAAACTATATATACATAAAAGTGTTCCTAAGGATACATTTACAATGATGTTTGATTGTTCTTGGACAAGTTTATAGGTATAAGTTGAACGAGTTCTCTTCACGTTTCAATGGACGAGTGGAGGCTGTATTTTCTCATTATAACGCGCCAACCAAACGTAGATTTATGGATATAATACATTACTTTTTCTAACAAAAGAACCATGGATTGTCTTCGTTGGACACTTGGGAAGCCCTCAGCAGAAGTTCTTCGAAAGGTAATTGATTTGTTTTCGCTGTGAAATGTGTTTTCTGTGAACCGTGAAGGCTTATGAATTTATGGTAATGGGAAAAATATGTGAGGTGCTATCCTCAAACAATCAAATGTGGTGCTTTCACCGTGAAGCCTTTTTGAAATCTGACAATGCTGTGATATTGCCAAGAAGCAGAGCTTTTGATGACTATGAAACACTTGTATATTGATGAATGTTTAATAATTCAATTTTTGGATTTTGAATTTGGCGCCTTGCATTTCACCGGGTAGTGTCGGGAGTGGGGCGCTAGCGCACCACCACTCCCTAAGAAGTTAACCCACTGTTCCTAGGCTGTCATTGAAAATAAGAATTTGTTCTTAACTGACTTGTCTAGTAAAATAAAGGTAAAAAAAAATAAAAAATCATATTTTCTTTAAAATCCACAACTTAGATTCCTCCACAGCCTCATCGAGGATCTAGAGTACAACCAAATTATGATAAATGTAGATATTACGTACTGGATCACTAAAAAATACAACTTTTACAATACTGTGTAGTTTACCAATAAAATGGTCTGATGGTGATGTGAGTATACTCAGTATACATATCTCAAAATAAATAAATAATCTCACTCCAATAAATTGTCACACACTGATCTTTTTCACCTGCCTTTGTGCTTGTCTCCACTCCACCCTGATCTGTTTCACCTGTCTTTGTGTTTGTCTCCACCCCCTCCAGGTGTCGCCCATCTTCCCCATTATCCCCAGTGTATTTATAACTGTGTTCTCTGTTTGTCTGTTGCCAGTTTGTCTTGTCTTGTCAAGCCTACCAGCGTGCTTTTCTGTGCTCCTGTTTTCTAGCCCTCCCGGTTCTGACCTGTTCTGCCTGCCCTGACACTGAGCCCGCCTGCCTGACCATTCAGCCTGCCCTGACCTCGAGCCTGCCTGCCCCCCTGTACCTTTCAGACTCTGACCTGGTTATTGAACTTCTGCCTGTCCTTGACCTGCCTATTGCCTTCTACATGTATTTTTATAAATATCAAAGACTCAGGGCGAGACCCAGCCTCCTGTGTCTGCATCTGGGTCTCGCCCTGATGTGTCGTTATATACCTTTTAATAGAAAGTTAGAGAAAATAGCTAAGATCTTTGCTACTGAACCATGGAAAGGAAAATACCTGTCTATTTGTGGAAAAATCATCCTGATTAAGTCATATCCCAGTTTACCTATTTGCTCATGGTCTTGCCTACATCTAGCAAACAGTTGTTTTTATTATTTGAGAAAGAAATATTCAATTTTATTTGGAACGGCAAGCCAGACAAAATTAAATGGGCCTATTTATGTAATAAATATGAATTTGGAAACTATTAAATATTAAAGCATTTCACCTCTCACTAAAGCCTTCAGTCACACAAAATGTATACTTAAATACAAACTCGTTCTCTAGCAAATTAGTAAAAATGTCTTACCGTACGTTCAAGAATGGCCTTTTCCCCTTTATTCAGATTACAACCTCTGACTTTCAGTTATTTGAAAAGGAAATCATCTCCCAAATATCGAACAAGCCATAGAAGGTGCAATTTCAACTTAATCCACCAGAAAAGACAGAACAAATAATGTAACAAATATTGTGGTTAAACTCAAATATACTTATTGATAATTGTTTTAAAATAATAATGGTTAAAAAAGGTAGAATCTTCATAAATTATATCAGAAATAGGACTGATACTCTCATGTCACACACGCAGCTAACAAAAACATATGTAAATGTCTGCCCTACCCAGAATTACAACAAACTAATTGCCGCATTACTGCAAAAATGGAAGAGGAAAGTGGAAGGGGGAAAAAGTAAGGAACATGCCTGTTGGCCCTGCATTAAAGACCATAATTGGCTAAAGAAAATTGTGATAAATAAAGAAAATAACAGTTTCATTTAAGGACCCAAAAATTTACAGCTGTGCCATACATAATTTGTTTTTGTACTATCCATATGTAGCTTGTTTTTAGTCACGGGTCCAGGAAGGGCTGAAAAATTGCAATATTTACCTGGCGCTAACCCTGCAGATAGCACTACTGGGTGATCTAAAAATGTATAATCAATCGATCAATAATATAATAATACTTTTAGCAAAAATAATTAAATTTACAATCTGTAGAAACAATGAGAATAGAAAGGTTCAGAACTTTTGTGAAACATCAAAGCACATTTGAAAAATATATGGCAAATAGAAATCTAATATGGATGGTGTTGATATATGGGAGGGGTTGAATGGAGCTGAAGGTTAGGACTAATAAAAACAAATAATAACACAATAACTAATGTAAAACATACTGTGTCCGTGAAACGTATATATGTTAAGAACTTTTGTGAAAGAGCAGAATTTGAAAGATATGGCAAATAGAAATCAAACTGGATGGACATCAGAAATAGATGGGAGAGGTTGAGGGCAGAGGAAGGACAGGACTAAAAACAAACGAAATATAACTATTGTAAAATAGACTGTGTCCATAAAATGTACAGCTGAAGTCGTAAGTTTACATACACCTTAGCCAAATACACTTAAACTCAATTTTTCACAATTCCTGACATTTAATCGTAGTAAACATTCCCTGTCTTAGGTCAGTTAGGATCACCACTTTATTTTAAGAATGTGAAATAATAGAATAATAGTAGAGAGAATGATTTATTTCAGCTTTTATTTCTTTCATCACATTCCCAGTGGGTCAGAGGTTTACATATACTCAATTAGCATTTGGTAGCATTGCTTTTCAATTTTTTTACTTGGGTCAAACGTTTCAGGTAGCCTTCCACAAGCTTCCCACAGTAAGTTGGGTGAATTTTGTCTCATTCCCCCTGACAGAGCTGGTGTAACTGAGTCAGGTTTGTAGGCCTCCTTGCTCACACACACCTTTTCAGTTCTGGCCACAAATTGTCTATGGGATTGAGGTCAGGGCTATCTTGACCTTGTGACCAAGCTTTAACTTCCTGACTGATGTTTTGAGATGTTGCTTCAACATATCCACATAATTTTCCTTCCTCATGATGCCATCTATTTTGTGAAGTGCACCAGTCGCTCCTGAAGCAAAGCACCCCCACAACATGATGCTGCCACCCCCGTGCTTCACGGTTGGGATGGTGTTCTTCGGCTTGCAAGCCTCACCCTTTTTCCTCCAAACATAACGATGGTCATCATGGCCAAACAGTTCTATACAGTTCTATTACAAAAAGTTTGATCTTTGTCCCCATGTGCAGTTGCAAACCGTAGTCTGGCTTTTTTATGGTGGTTTTGGAGTGGTGGCTTCTTCCTTGCTGAGCGGCCTTTCAGGTTATGTCGATATAGGACTCGTTTTACTGTGGATATAGATACTTTTGTACCTGTTTCCTCCAGCATCTTCAAAAGGTCCGTTGCTGTTGTTCTGGGATTGATTTGCACTTTTCACACCAAAGTACGTTCATCTCTAGGAGACAGAACGCGTCTCCTTCCTGAGCGGTACGAAGGCTGCGTGGTCCCATGGTGTTTATACTTGCGTACTATCGTTTGTACAGATGAACGTGGTACCTTCAGGCGTTTGGAAATTGCTCCCAAGGATGAACCAGACTTGTGGAGGTCTACAATTTTTTGATGAGGTCTTGGCTGACTTCTTTTGATTTTCCCATGATGTCAAGCAAAGAGGCACTGAGTTTGAAGGTAGGCCTTGAAATACATCCACAGATACACCTCCAATTGACTCAAATGATGTCAAATAGCCTATCAGAAGCTTCTAAAGCCATGACGTAATTTTCTGGAATTTTCCAAGCTGTTTAAAGGCACAGTCAACTTAGTGTATGTAAACTTCTGACCCACTGGAATTGTGATACAGTGAATTATAAGTGAAATAATGTAAACTTCCAACTTCAACTGTATGTATTTATATATGTATGTACACTACCGTTCAAAAGTTTTGGGTCACTTAGAAATGTCCTTGTTTTTGAAAGAAAAGCAATTTTTTTGTCAATTCAAATAACATCAAATTGATCAGAAACAGTGTAGACATTGTTAATGTTGTAAATGATTATTGTAGATTTTTTATGGAATATCTACATAGGCGTACAGAGGCACATTATCAGCAACCATCACTCCTGTGTTCCAATGGCACGTTGTGTTAGCTAATCCAAGTTTATCATTTTAAAAGGCTAATTGATCATCAGAAAACCCTTTTGCAATTATGTTAGCACAGCTGAAAACTGTTGTTCTGCATAAAGAAGCAATAAAACTGACCTTATTTAGACTAGTTGTGTTACATTAGAATAACAGAGGATTCAATCGCAATAACATTTATTGAAGCAAACAAGGAGAGTAGTGTAGCAGGGTCAGGTGAGGAGGTAATATAATGAACAGTCTGAGTCTTAGCAGCGCAGGGACTGAATGGGTTAACCAGATCCTCCGTGAAGGTGAGTGTAGCGAGGGGAAATCCCAAGTCCGTAAAACCAGGAAGTACCCGGCATCGAATCCTCCACAGGAGAGACAGCAGAGCGATCGTAGAGTCCAAACAGAAACCGAAACCATCGGAGACACAGGACTCGGCCAGGGGAACGAACTAGCACACAGGAAAACAACCCAACGAACTGACAAACACAAGACAAAGACAATGAGTATAAATAGACACAGAAGATGAGTGGCAGCTGGCGCTGATAATGAGCTGAGTGGTGATCAGCGGCCACACCCACACTCACATACACATACACACAGAGCGAGCCGGTGAATTCATGAATCGTGACAAGTTGAGCATCTGGAGACAAGCATTTGTGGGTTCGATTACAGGCTCAAAATGGCAAGAAACAAATAACTTTCTTCTGAAACTTGTCTGTCTATTCTTGTTCTGAGCAATTAAGGCTATTCCATGCGAGAAATTGACAAGAAACTGAAGATCTCGTACAACGCTGTGCACTACTCCCTTCACAGAACACCGCAATCTGGCTCTAACCAGAATAGAACGAGGAGTGGGAGGCCCCGGTGCACAACTGAGCAAGAGGACAAGTACATTAGAGTGTCTAGTTTGAGAAATGGCCAGTTTTATAGGTTTTTTAAACAGTCAACAGTTTTCCGCTGTGCTAACATAATTGCAAAAGGGTTTTCTAATGATCAATTAGCCTTTTGAAATGATCAACTTGGATTAGCTAACACAATGTGTCATTGGAACACAGGAGTGATGGTTGCTGATAATGGGCCTCTGTATGCCTATGTAGATATTCCATTAAAAATCAGCTGTTTCCAGCTACAATAGTCATTTACAACATTAACAATGTCTACACTGTATTTCTGGTCAATTTGATGTTATTTTAATGGACAAAATTTTTTATTTTCTTTCAAAAACAAGGAAATATCTAAGTGACCCCAAACTTTTGTACATATTTGCAAAAAATATATGGGGGATTGAAAGTGATGCAGACAATAACATTGATGGAAAACACAACCTATCTACAATATTAAAGCTGATGCACCACCTAAAAAATTATAATAATAGAGAAATAGAAATAGAAAACAAAAAAGTGAAAAAGATAATATACAAATGTGAAACAAACTAAAAAAAATGCACAGTAAACATTACACTCACAAAAGTGCCATAAGGATTAAGACTATATAAGTGTTGTCAGGACATGCAAATAGTTAAAGTACAAAAGGGAAAATAAATAAACATGAATATAGGCTGTATTTACAATGGTGTTTGTTCTTCACTGGTAGCCCTTTTCTTGTGGCAACAGGTCACAAATCTTGCTGTTGGGATTGCACACTGTGATGTTTCAGCCAATAGATATGGGAGTTTATCAAAATTGGATTTGTTTTCGAATACTTTGTGGGTCTGTGTAATCTGAGACAAATATGTGTCTCTAATATGGTCATGCATTTGGCAGGAGTTTAGGAAGTGCAGCTCAGTTTCCACCTCATTTTGTGGGCAGTGTGCACATAGCCTGTCTTCTCTTGAGAGCCAGGTCTGCTTTCGGCGGCCTTTCTCAATAGCAAGGCTATGCTCACTGAGTCTGTATAGGGTCAAAGATGTCCTTAATTTTGGGTCAATCACGGTGGTCAGATATTCTGCCACAGTGTACTCTCTGTTTAGGGCCAAATAGCATTCTAGTTTGATCTGCTTTTTTGCAAGTTCTTTCCAATGTGTCAAGCAATTATCTTTTAGTTTTTTCATGATTTGTTTTAGTTTGCTCAGGGCGCTCTTCTCCAGATTCATTTCTCTGTAGGTGATGGCTTTGTTATAGAAGGTTTGGGAATCGCTTCCTTTTAGGTGGTTGTAGAATTTAACGCCCTTCTCTGGATTTTGATAATTAGTGGGTCTCGGGCTAATTATGCTCTGCATGCATTATTTTGTGTTTTATGTTGTACATGGAGGATATGTTTGCAGAATTCTGCATGCAGAGTCTCAATTTGGTGTTTTTCACAATTTGTGAATTCCTGAATGGTGAGCAGACCCCAGACCTCACAACCATAAAGGGCAATGGGTTCTGTAACTGATTCAAGTATTTTTTGCCAGATCCTAATTGGTAAGTTGAATTTCATGTTCCTTTTGAAGGCCCTTCTTGCCTTGTCCCTCAGATCGTTCACAGCTTTGTGGAAGATACCTGTGGCGCTGATGTTTAGGCCGAGGTATGTCTAATTTTTTGTGTGCTCTAGGGCAATGGAGTCTAGATGGAAATTGTATTCGTGGTCCTGGCAACTGGACTTTTTCTAGAACACCATCATACTGTCCCGCATCACACCTGCGGAACAGGTACTGAGATTGACTGTCAGGGCTCAGGTCTGACAGAATCTGTGCAGAAGATCTAGGTGCTGCTGTAGGCCCTCCTTGGTCGGGGACAGCAGCATCAGATCATAGTCAAACAGTAGAAATTTTACTTCAGATTCTAGTAGGGTGAGGCCGGGTGCTGCAAACTGTTCTAGTGCCCTCACTAATTCGTTGAGATATATATATTTTGAAGAGGGTGGGGCTTAAGCTATATGCCTGTCTCACCCCACGGCCACGTGGAAAGAAATGTGTGTGTTTTTTTATTTGGTAAAAAGCCAATTTGACATTTGGTCAGTACATTGATTTTGCTGAGAAATAAACTCAACAAAAAAAAGAAATGTCCCTTTTTCAGGACCCTGTCATTCAAAAATAATGCGTAAAAATCCAAATAACTTTACAGATCTTCATTGTAAAGGGTTTAAACACATTTTCCCATGCTTGTTCAATGAAACATAAACAATGAATGAACATGCACCTGTGGAACGGTCGTTAAGACACTAACAGCTAACAGACGGAAGGCAATTAAGGTCACAGTTATGAAAACTTAGGACACTAAAGAGGCCTTTCTACTGACTCTGAAAAACACCAAAATAAAGATGCCCAGGGTTCCTGCTCATCTTTGTGAAGGTGCCAGGGCAATAAATTGCAATGTCCGTACTGTGAGACGCCTAAGACAGCGCTACAGGGAGATAGGACGGACAGCTCATTGTCCTCGCAGTGGCAGACCACGTGTAACAACACCTGCACAGGATCGGTACATCCGAACATCACACCTGCGGGACAGGTACAGGATGGCAACAACAACTGCCCGAGTTACACCAGGAACTCACAATCCCTCCATCAGTGCTCAGACTGTCTGCAATAGGCTGAGAGAGGCTGGACTGAGGGCTTGTAGGCCTGTTGTAATGCAGGTCCTCACCAGACATCACCGGCAACAACATCACCTATGGGAACAAACCCATCGTTGCTGGTCCAGACAGGACTGGCAAAAAGTGCTCTTCACTGACGAGTTGCGGTTTTGTCTGACCAGGGGATATGGTCGGATTTGCGTTTATCGATGAAGGAATGAGCATTACACCGAGGCCTGTACTCTGGAGCGGGATCGATTTGGAGGTGGAGGGTCCGTCAGGTGTGTCACAGCATCATCGGACTGAGCTTATTGTCATTGCAGGCCATCTCAACGCTGTGTGTTACAGGGAAGACATCCTCCTACCTCTTGTGGTACCCTTCCTGCAGGCTCATCCTGACATGACCCTCCAGCATGACAATGCCACCAGCCATACTGCTCGTTCTGTGCGTTATTTCCTGCAATCAGGAATGTCAGTGTTCTGACATGGCCAGCGAGGAGCCCGGATCTCAATCCCATTGAGAACGTCTGGGACCTGTTGGATTGGAGGGTGAGGGCTAGGGCCATTCCCCCCATAAATGTCTGGGAACTTGCAGGTGCCTTGGTGGAAGAGTGTGGTAACATCTCACAGCAAGAACTGGCAAATCTGGTGCAGTCCATGAGGAGAAGATGCACTGCAGTACTTAATGCAGCTGGTGGCCAAACCAGATACTGACTGTTACTTTTGATTTTGACCCCCCCCCCCCCCCCCTTTGTTCAGGGACACATTATTCAATTTCTGTTAGTCACATGTCTGTGGAACTTGTTCAGTTTATGTCTCAGTTGTTAAATCTTGTTATGTTCATACAAGTATTTACACATGTTAAGTTTGCTGAAAATATACGCAGTTGACAGTGAGAGGACGTTTCTTTTTTTGCTGAGTTTATACAAGTCTGCTGTTAATGATAATGCAGAGGATTTCCCCAAGGTTGCTGTTGACGCGTATCCCATTGTAGTTATTGGGGTCAAATTTGTCTCCACTTTGTGGATTGGGGTGATCAGTCCTTGGTTCCAAATATTGGGGAAGATGCCAGAGCTGAGGATGATGTTAAAGAGTTTAAGTATAGCCCATTGTATTTTGTGGTCTGTATATTTGATCATTTCATTTAGGATACAATCAACACCACAGGCCTTTATGGGTTGGAGAGTTTGTATTTTCTCCTGTAGTTCATTCAGTGTAATTGGAGAATCCAGTAGGTTATGGTAGTCTTTAATAGCTCATTCTAGGATTTGTATATAATCATGTATCTATTTTTGTTGTTTTTTACTTTGTTATAGAGCCAAAAAGATTGGAGAAGTGGTTTATCCAAACATCTCCATTTTGGATAGATAACTCTTTGTTTTGTTGTTGGTTTAGAGTTTTCCAATTTTCCCAGAAGTGGTTAGATTTGATGTATTCTTCAATTACATTGAGCTGATTTCTGACGTGCTGTTCCAAAAAAAGTTCCAAAAGAATAAAGACATTTCAAATGTCATTCGTTGCCCTTTTCTTGTGGCAACAGGTCACAAATCTTGCTGCTGTGATTGCACACTGTGGTATTTCACCGAATAGACAGAGTAAGCGCTCCTCCCAACCGGTAGTGTAGGGGTTAATCTCCTGACGTCATTTTTCCTGGGGCGGTGACCTATGGTGGGCAGTTTATGCTCGAGGGGGGACAGGGAAAGAAAGCCTGGCTATCAAGTCTCAGGTCCTACTTTAAAACGCATTTTTTAACAACACATTCAACATTTATTTCGAGACGTACACATTTATTTCGAGACGTACACAATTTTTCAATTGTCTTGTACTGGATTGCATTGTTATGCAAAGGTAAACGTATTAGTAAAAGGCTCAACGAATGGACTTTGGGTTGGTGTCTTCTTTGCTTTCGTTTCCTGAAATGTATTTGTGTGGTGAATCCAAATGGGTATTAGCTATATGGGTTGTATTCTCCATAATGGCGAATAGTTGATCATCAGTATTTTTTCCTTTAGTGCGCCAAATCGCGCCTTTTACGCAGAAACTCGTCGGAACAGTTTAAACCTGATCAAAGGTCTGCGACGGGCGCATGTAAACGCCATGGACTTTTACGCATGTGCTAAATAGTTAGGGTTTGCTTATAACTCAGACCGTGTGTTTTTGTCCGTTTGTCATCTTTGAAGTGGGCACAACAATGTGCTTCTGGAAGTCTGAAAATCTTGACATGCTTGCGGTAGGACGCGAGCTGAGAGAGAGGGGGTGTGCCGAAACTTGGGAGTTTTTCTGCTACCAGTAGTTTGATAGTGGTAGGGTCCTTTTAGAGGCAAAAAAATAGCAAATTCTGACCGGATGATCCGGGACTCGATGTTAACCAACTAGCTCTCTCCAAGCAGGGGAAGGCTTCTCTCTCAACATCTCTGTCTCAGACCCCTTCATATCCGTCACGACTACAGTCAGATATTTAAACAAAATAATAATGGCACGAGGAAGGTGTGTGTTTTCGGTATGTGTGTGTTGGGGAGGTGGGGTGCATACATGTTTAGGGTCGGGCCCCCACCCCTAATTAAAAAAGGCACCAAAGCTCTATAGCTCTGTCCTGGACCAGGAGGGAGAGATGGGTATTGCGTTACGTTCGTGTTCATCAATTTTCTGTTTAATGTCAGCGCGCGAGCTTCATTGTGGCTGAGGGACGCGTCATCCAGCCATAAATTTACGATTATACAGCATCGAAGGAGACTGTTCAAACGGATTCCGTCTCGCGCGCACACAGGCACAGGATCCGGTGTTTCTAGAACACTACGTTTAGAGTTCGAGTGAACGGAAAACCCCAGTGACTTCAGAAGTTATTTCTTTGGAATAAACAATCCTAGGAAAGGTTAATTAATGCGATTATCGTTGAATAAATCAGTGATTTGATGATAGGCTAGTTTATAGTTAGATTACACTAGCAGGAATTTAAGTCTGTTTGAGGATTTACAACTTCAGGAGGGTAAGGTTTTAGGCCTGCACCTTATCTATCGTTTTGTTTTATTCTCCTTTCTACATAAATCCGATCCCCTGTGTTATAAATACAGTTTTGTGGCGGACTGACGTTTTTATAGGTAGGTCTTTTCTACTTTACACATTCTGATTTATCATTTTCACTGTTAATTACAGAATACAAACAAACGGCTGTATTTTGCACGGATGTCGTTTTAAAACATTGATTAACTCTGACATAACGGCTTGAATAGACAGGCGTGTTTTAGACTGGTTTAGATGTTTTTATGTTGTCATACACGTTTCCAATTAGGCTATGCCTTGTTTAAATTGATTGCAAACGCTGTAAAGGCATGAATTTAAATCACAACACATGATTTATTTATCTATACTGAAATATTTGTAATGTTTTTACATTGCAGTTTTTATCAAATACATTCAAATATGCACTTTTGCCGATTCCAACACTGCAAAAAAAATATTTTCCCAGTCTCTAGCAGCTGAAATATAACATTCGTAGTAACAACCTTGTGCCAATTGTTCCAGAGTTGCTATTTATTCACCTCTTATAGCAAATTTGGAATGCGTAGCATGGCCCTTTTCCTGCCCTGTATTTGCACATTTGACATTTTGACCACCTTTATTGTAGACTACCTAAATCACATCGGATGACGTTAGAGTATGCCTATTAGTGGGGCCTACATACACAGATCAAGTAGCCTGTGTTGTAATTCATTTGTAGCCAACTTTCAGGTTTGGATATGACTGTGTGAGCCAATAAGTGTATGTCGGCCTCATTTAAAATATATAATATTTAACATCTTTACTGATTCGGCATGGTTTTGGCAGGGAGCATATCTCTCTCTGTTAAATGAATAGACAAAATTGTAATGTATGGTTATAAGCCAGGGACTTTATCCTCCAGAAAACATTTCATATGGATTGTTTATTATTAAGGTACTTGGTCACACACTCACACACTCCTAGTCCAGAAAGACAGGACGAGGCCTATAGAGGTTGTGATGCCTAACCATCCAACTATGTAAAGACGTTGTTGCTTTCTTCGCGCAATTGGGTCCTTAAAATAGTTATGTATAGTAATGGTTATGCGTATCTGAATAACAACACCTCGCTGATTCCTGAATCCCCACCACGCACGCACGAGCCGACACACACTTGAAGGAACAAACGTCACATGTTTATTTAAAATGTCAGTGGTTGAAGAAATGTTTAGTTCTTATTGTTGCTTATTTCCTGAAGTTGGGAAAGATTTAACCCAGAAATAGTCAACAATTTGCATGTCGACATTTTGTTACTCCCTTGTCTTAGCACATTGAGGTTTCTTGCACTTACTGTTTTATGTATGTTATCTGTCAGAGGAGTGGGAGAAGCCTAAGTGATTTAACAACTATTTATTAGCTAATACAACATGCGATACAACATGCAGTACATTTGTGGCATAAGGCCTTAAGTGACAATTGTTTTATAGTATATTTTGTAGTTTCACTTCCACAACAACTAAAATAAATTGTACAGTTTAAATTGTAAAGCATGATTTCAATATAAAATTATCCATCAATAATACATTTGATTCGTGCCTGCATTAATGACCAATTAATGAATTCTGACATTTAATAATGATGACATTTTGAAATGAACCAACTACATGCTTCAACAATTAAAGGCCCAGTGCAGTCAAAAACTAGATTTCCCTGTGTTTTATATATATTTCCACACTATGAGGTTGGAATAATACCATGAAAGGTGAAAATGATGATAATGCCCTTTTAGTGTGAGAGCTGTTTGAAAATATGGAGGTGGGATGGAGTTTTGCCCTGCCTGGTGAAATCACCAGGCGGTAAATTAGTTAATAGACCAATACGAAAGAGAGTTCCAAACCTCTCTGCCAATAAGAGCTCGTTTTCAGTTTCCCCTCCCCACTCAGACCACACCAACACAGTCCTGGTCAAATTATTGCTTGAGAAATTGCTCTTTGCTAATAAGCTATTTTTGTTTCTTTTTGACCATTTTCATTGAAAACAATCACTGTAAGGTACTTAATTGTTACCCAGAAATTATTTGATATTTAGATAAAAGCGGCTGCATTGGACCTTTAATATCTTTCATTATATAAATGATGACATTTTATAATGAACAACACATGATCCAGTAGGCTCCACCGGCTTATACTTTCTCCTTAAATCGATAAAACAATAGTTTGAGCCAACCAAATCTTTTAGCATGTTCATGTTGTTATAGTAGCTTTTTATTTTGCGTAGTTTGACGTTAAGCTTCTTCTATAAAACCTGTCATAATGAAGGAGGCATGTGACATGTATAGGAGCTGAGCCTATACTCACACTAATGGGGTGCAGGTTTGCTTCTATCGATAACCGCCCAAGTCTACCAGCTTCAAAATTACATATGATCGTAGCTGGCTTCCTGCGCAATGATGTTTATCTGGTAGGCCTATAACCAATTGTGATGTTCTGGTAACCTGTCGGCGTATAGTAACAATATATTGCCATCTAATAACACATATATTCTATCAAGTCATGCACTTCTTGTATTCAATTGCACATTTAACTTTGAGGTGGGAAATATTCATTTTTTTCCCTCGTTGTCATCGACGACCTCGAGACTGCGAAACGCTTGCCTTGACCATTGGCTTTACCTTCAGCTTAGGCCTACACTTTATTCACCTGTCCACATAAGAACGAGCCTCTTCTTTATCCTCTTCCTCCTCCTCACAGTCCTCCTGCAATCGAAAATCATGGCATAGCATATCTCACATCTTCTGTAATCGCAGGCCTAAACAAATCGTGTCCGATCATGTTGTGTGTGTTGAGAGTGTGTGGGTGTGAAGCCAGGGATGTCATATTTTTCACTTTGTCATATTTTATATGACGCAAGTGTAAAAAGCTTTTTTCTTTGTAGACCCACCCTATGACAATTCCCCTCCTTGTTCTCCGTTGAGAAGGGAACGCTAATTTGCTTCCCCTGGTCGAAGGATGCCAGTAAAACTGCTCGAACCCTAATTAAGGATAACGATAGTTTTGCTGCGAGTCTACGAGGTGTCCAGATGAAAGCACCTTAACTTGTAGGTATAGGTCTTTAGTCCACCTTGGAACCATCTTCACACGTCAGCCACATGTATTCGTGTATCTCCGGTATATTTAATCCCATTATAAGTGTCCATTTCTACGGACAGTGCTGTAGCACTGTTATGGCTTAAACTGCGTTTCCTCTCTGTGTTGACGTCCCGTAACTTAGGTTATATGCATGCTTAAGCAAGCTACGCTATTGGAGGATTGACTGGACATCCAGGTAGCCTAATACAGGTAGCCTAATATCCTCTATACAGTATACACGGAGCATTTAGAAAGCTGCCTCATATAAATTCAAATGCTGATAATGAGCACGTGTTACATGATGACGCCCTCGGTATTGGATGGCATTCTGCTGTATAGGCTATTGCCTAAACCCATTGTTGTTTGGCAAGATGTCGAAAAGCTGAAACAAGCTGGCAATCTGCAAGTTTGCGATACAAACAATTTATTTATAATGTTTTGTGGTTCATTTCACTTTGTTTGACTTGTAATATAATTCACTCACCGCTGAAAATGTAGATCCTGGCTATTTTGGGTGGTCACCAAAATACAGTAATGTGCAAGAAGTATTCAGCCAATCTAAATTTGTAATTTGTAATTTCAAAAAATATGTTTATAATAATCTGAAGAAAAACAACTCAATACTGCTAACATTGGAGATATTTGGTTTCCAACCATTCCGGTGCTGTAGCGTGTAGCCTGTTCTTCCTGTTTTAGAACATCTCGGTGATGGCCTGTTGTGACGTAGCTATCTATCACGATGACCAGAAATAGCAGTTTCTCCTGCACACACTGAGCTGAAAAGGTCACGTTGCTTTTATGTAGGCTAAAGTTCTAGTCCATCATGTCATCTTTTGTGTCCTCACCATGCTCTTGGGGACCTGTACATTAGGCTATAGCCTACCAAAGTTCCATTTATTGATAGATGTAGGCCTAAAAACACACAAACTGAAGAGTTGCTGAGTTGCAGTCTCCACACACCCTTTTTGACCACTAAACCATCAAAATATAGGGCTTAACGTGTATAAGTTACTCACAGAGCTACAGACATAGCCGGCACATACATTTAATAACTTTTTTTCACTAAATGTTATTTTAGTAATAACCGCAGAGAGATTTCAATAAATCGAATTTCAAAATTTCAGTCGGTCAGTAATTGCATCCGTGTCTCGAAGTATCGGGCGATGCATTTAACTTGTTAAGGCGTTTCCCTTGTGAAAGGCCCTGTTTGGAATTCGTCATCATTAAGGGACATCAGGAATATTTTCGTGAGAATAGAATTGTTGCCCGCTATAGAGGGCCTCTCGTAGAGACCTCCAGTTGGCCCTCATTTACCTCCCCAGGCAGTCAGTGTGTTTCCCGTCCTCTGCAAATTGCGCTGAGAAATATGTAGCTATACCCGCACTATGTTCTTTCAGCTTTACCTTGGGGCCAACGCACACATACGTAACACCCCTTATTAATTTAGAATACCCTGTCCTTTTACACTGACACGTGCGCACATGCTACAAGCAGCAAGCTCCCTTTACCTACAGAGATTGCCTCGAGTGCTGAGGCGAGCGAACTGTGCAGCGCGGATGTTCTTGGGTTCTAGAATGGTCATGGTGAGAACGCAGGTCAAACAGAAAGACGCTCTTCTCTCTAGCGGAAACTCCAGCCTGGGTTTTTGGAAGTGGGCCTTTCCTTGCGAAAAAGCGCACCGCTCTATTAGTTTGGGTGTGAGAGGGGAAGGGAAGGGGGGAAAGTGTCAGTCAAGAACGCTTCATTGCTCGAGGACAATCCCTCGCGCAGGACAGGTCTGTTTCAAGAGCAATCAGTCAATCCGCATTAATTATCCGCGCGCCCCTATAGGGGTAGCTCGCGCTGGCACACGGACGGGAGAGGGATGAGAAGATAAAATAAAAGAGTGTGTGTGCATGTGCGTTTGTGTGTGTTATGCTTTCTATACACATCGAGCAGGCGAGCACCCACCCAACCCCCCACCTTTTAAGTGAAAAAGAACCAATACAAATCAGGCAGTAAAGGGCTTTTTCTTGTCACTAAATAAATTAAATGTAGATTCCTGTTTTAAGTGCGGGACCCCTTTTGTGAGGCTAGGAACAGAATTCGGTATTGTCTCGATGTCATTAGTTTTAAAGACAACCGTGCTAGAGAATGGGATGGGAGCGTGAGGTTGGAAGGTGATTTCTTCGGGGGGAAATCACAACGATATTAATGAAAATGTTATATTTTTTATCTGTAGAGGAAGTTGCCTCTGTTTATCACTGAGCATGCACCTCCTAACTCAATGAAAGCATGACAATTAGGTTGAATAGAAACTGCTGCCTATATATTGCTGCCTATATATCCTACATTACAGTGGTTTTACGAATGTAGTATCTCACGGGCTATGTCTGTTTTTATCAGCCTAATGGGCACTATATTTGGCACATTTTGGGCGGCACAAGTCTGTCCTCAGAATATCGATGATCAGATTTGGACCTTACCCACCTGGCACAGACGTCAATTATACATCTATTCTACGTTGGTTCAACTTAATTGAATTGAAAAGACGTGGAAACAACGTTGATTCAACCAGTGTGTGCCCAGTGGGTTTAGTCAAAGCGTAGAGATCGTGTGTGTCTGTGGGGGATGACAACGACGACGCCTCCAACCCATCGAGAGGCCACTGGGGGCCAGGACCCATGGAATGCGGTGTGCATATGTAGATTGCGGTGTGAGCGAACGATTCAATTATGGATTATGCGCAAAAATCTATTCATTTTTACATTATTTTATTTATTATTTAATTTGTTGCTATACATAAAATACTAATTTCTAGGCTACAATTATGAAATCCTTCACCAACAAAGCAATATAGAACCGTTCTGAATTACAAGAGATTGGATTTAGCCTATTCTTAGAGAGAACATGTTTCTAAATTTTTTTTTATTATTTTCTATTCTTATTGATATAGACTATTGTTGATGTTTTATTGTAGAAAACAATGTATGTAGCTAATCCCAATTCGTGGTAACAAGTAAACCAACACCCATGTGAGGTGTCCTTGAACAGTTATGGTAATAATCCAATTTGCGATTGTAAATTATTTAAAAACGGAAATATCCACTTACTTTAGCATGGTTACTGAATAGCTGCAATAAAAACGTACGTGAACGTTTTAGAAACACGGATGTAATGACATGAGTCCAACGTTTTCTACCGCATAATCACTCTCGCGCTCCATCTCTGCATATTTCTTTGCGGTTCGTATCTTGGAAAAACAGCATTTTCATTTCCAATAAGAGCTAAATAGTTGTTTCCTGTCATTGTAGCCATTTTACCTTCAATTTTCTCTATGTAACGTTGTTATTCCATCGCATTAATCCGCAAATCTAGCCTCTACGTTTAATACAACATGTAATTTCCCCCTTTTTAACGTATTCCCTTTGATTTAGTCACTCTTGACACTACTTTTGCTCTGGGGCCAACGGGGTTCGCCGTGGGGGCGCCTTGAAACAGCCCCTCCTTATCTCCTTTCATCATTCAACCCGGGGCCGCCTTGAAACCGCAGGGCCAGTAATTGCTTTTTTCAGTCAGTCCAGTGCGGACTGGCCAGCAGCCAATCAGAGCCTTGTTTACACTTTGTGATTGACAGCACTCTGGCAACATGCCAACCAATCAGACACTTTACACAGACGGAAGGCTGGAGCTTTAACCCTTTACTTCCAGTTAAAACCAACTGGGAATATTAGCGTATAGCTCATGATATTTTGCATGAAAATACGCAAGGCCATATCCTTCCTTCTTTAATTGACTAAATGAGTTAACTGTGAGCAGA
Organism: Hucho hucho; assembly: GCA_003317085.1. Taxonomy (NCBI): domain Eukaryota; kingdom Metazoa; phylum Chordata; class Actinopteri; order Salmoniformes; family Salmonidae; genus Hucho; species Hucho hucho. Next base: position 37,802 of record QNTS01003106.1, read on the forward strand.
ACTAACCCCGAGGACAGTACATTACATTGTGATTCGATTTCCTTAATTGTGTGTGCGTGTGTGTGTCATGACAGTAAACATAAACAGACACCAAAGTTTTTACTTCCCCAGTAATTTAGTCTATTAGAATCAAATTGGACTTCCTCCTGCATTTCTGTTGTTCTTTAATTGCCCTTTAAGCTACTATTTGGCCAATTTTTTGCCAATTTTACAAATACATATTTGTAGTCAATTCAGAATAAATGGGATACTCAGGTGTAAGCCATTTTATTATCTGTGTTTATTAAGGTTATTAAGCAAGTTATAGGCCTAAATAAATCAAATTGGCCTGATTAAACTGATAACCGAAAACGTTTGCCTATTTCTGGTGACACAAGTAAGGTCTAAGTGTGAAGATGGGGCGGCAGGTAGCCTAGTGCTTAGAGCATTGGGCCAGAAACCAAGAAGGTTGCTAGATCGAATCCCCGAGCTGACAAGGAAAAAATCTGTCGTTCTGCCCCTGAACAAGGCAGTTAACCCACTGTTCCTAGGCCATCATTGTAAATAAGAATTTGTTCTTAACTGACTTGCCTAGTTAAATAAAGGTTAAATAAAAACGTAGTTTGGTGATTGACGTGTAGTTCATGTGATCACAAAAATATTCTGTGGACTTTCTAGTGATCAAGTCCTGTATTTTCTGCTGTTCACTCACAGTGCTGTGCTGTGTGTTGATGATGGCTCCTGGCATTTGCATGCTACGCTCTGGAAAGGGCTACGCTCTGGAAAGGGCTACGCTCTGGAAAGGGCTACGCTCTGGAAAGGGCTACGCTCTGGAAAGGGCTACGCTCTGGAAAGGGCTACGCTCTGGAAAGGGCTACGCTCTGGAAAGGGCTACGCTCTGGAAAGGGCTTGAATCAAACGCCCGCCGTTTTGTTTTAGGAATCCAGCAGAATTCCTATTGGTTCAGGGCATCTTCCAATCAGAGTTTCTGTTTATCACGGGGCGCGCCTCACGAACACGCTTCTCATTGTATTTATCAAACCAATGGGAGAGCGCGTTCCCCTACTGTCCCTCCTTCGCTCGTAGTTGAGTGGCACTAGCGGATACAGTGGGAGAGTTTCTGTGTGGATGTACGAGCTTAGATTCACTAGAAGCCTGAACTTCTACGATGCATCTCTATACCTCAACTGCACACTACAATCTGCAGACTAGGATGTAACTATTTCCACATGTTTTTCTTTTTTGTACGCCGCTTTTTTTCCTTTGTATATTTTTGTACAATTTTTTTTAAAATCCTTAATTGTTATGCAAGGAATAACTTACCAGTAAGTAATTTATTTATTGTGTCCATTTTGAACGTGTGTAATAATAAACATCTATACTTTCAACTTCTGCTTTCAAAAGAGTCTTTGTAGTAGAACATTTATGGGTTATTTTAGACTGCGTAAAGACAAGATGCATTAATTAAAATCACACGGCAAATATGTTATATTGCTTAGTCGTAGTCCAGTAGTATAGAAATATATTGAAAGTAACAACAATATGAATATTTCTAACAAAATAATAATAATTATAATTAGTACAGTGACAAATACTATAATGACTATAGTAAATAACAAAAATATAGCCATTTTAATATTTGTACTTAAGCCAAGTGAAGGTTCCTTCCTTATGCTGTTGACAAGCTGAACGTTGATTGTTGTATAGACAATAATTGTTATTATACAATTAAACAATCATCTACAAAACCTCTCTCCTGACGAGATCAGGTGCCACGTTTAAAATATAATTATTTTAATAGAATTTAAATTTATTTGGTTCTATGCATTATAAGACGCGCTTTTACGCGCGGTTCAGATACCACTAATAATGGATTAAATTGTAGTTTTGTTGTTTTAATATCAGTAGGCCTATTTGATTATAGCCCTGGCCTACAGCAGTGTTTCACAGTTGTTATCGAGGGGGCTTTGCCAGTAGACAGCTCTTGCCGAGTCCCAACAGGCAGGTTTCGCTGTGCTCTCTAGAAGTGTGTCTTTCGCTTAACTGGCCTTTGAATATCTTGATTTAGTATCCCAGTTATGGCTTGTGACTTCGCTTTACTGCAAAATAGTGAATTGCAGCTCTTGGGCCTAACGTAAAGCCGTGTAGTGAACAAATAACAGTGATAACAGTGATGCCCTTACAAGAGTCTATTATTTTTCAGAAGAGTTTGTGCGTTCTATACACAAAATGCCTTAGTTTTATTCTAATCTCATCTCATGTGGGGGATTGGGAAGAAAGGAGAAATTCGTGCTTGTTCCACCTCAGTGTTTAGGCAGGCTTTTCGTGTGTTGCCATTCGGCTGGTAGTTTTCGAAATGTTTTTTTTTGTCTCCTGATAGTTTGACCCTTTGGGGCAG
>QNTS01003106.1:51030-73507 GCA_003317085.1 Hucho hucho
GGGGGACAGCTACCTCTTGCCTCTGGGCCAAGGCATCCGCTGTTCACAAGAATCAGAGCGATGACATGATGTCATCCAGGACGAGAATCCTTCTCGGGCGGCTGGTCTGGCACGTGAAACACACACTAGTGTCCAGAGATGCAGCCACAGCAACCTTCACCACGGCAACCCTCAATACCTGCAAATAGCCACCTGATATGGCCCTGAATTGGTGAAATGTGTATGCTTCTTATTTGGTTAATGCCAGCGCTCGGTGCTGCATCTGAGCTCTGCTCATTCATATTGTAATGCTGTCCATTGAGCAGTGCTTGTCTGTTAAAGTGTCAGGGTCTTAGATGGATGGAGAGGTCCTTGGTTCACAGAGAGGTGAAGGAATACAGGGGAACTGTGATGCTAGAGGGGCATGGAGAATCTGCCTGAAGTTGAGGGAGCATGATCCTTTCATTCTATTCTGTTGTACACTCTCCTTTCTTTTCCTTCTGTTGTCCATGACAACCTCTTTATCAAATGTACTGTCTCTCTCTAGCCCTTTTTGCTGTCTGGACTGTAAACTGTTCAGTCTGACCAACTTTATAATGGAAAACACATTTTACTGTAATGAATGCTACCTAAATGAATAAAGGCTGAGTTTAAACTGTTGTTTATCTGGTCCGTCCACTGCCAGTGTGTGTGTAGAAGTGCGTGTGCGCGCACGTGTGTTTAAGTAAGTGTGTATTTTGTGTGTGCATGCAAGGAAGTGTCTGTGTGGATCATCGTGGAACAGCGTGGAAGGTTACACAGTTACACATGAAATCGTTAAATCTATTCAGGAACCTCTGTTGAATATACATGCAGATCTGTGAGTGTGTTCCTGTCTCCTGAAAGCTCTCAGCCCAGTGCAGAGAGAGAGAAAGAGGGTGAGGAAACAAGAAAAGAGAGAGACAGAGAGAAAGAGGGTGAGGAAACAAGAGAGAGACAGAGAGAAAGAGGGGAGGAAACAAGAAAAGAGAGAGACTGAGAGAAAGAGGGTGAGGAAACAAGATAAGAGAGAGAGAGAGAAAGAGGGTGAGGAAACAACATAAGAGAGAGACAGAGAAAGAGGGTGAGGAAACAAGAAAAGAGAGAGACAGAGAGAAAGAGGGTGAGGAAACAAGATCAGATAGAGACAGAGAGAAAGAGGGTGAGGAAACAAGAAAAGAGAGAGACAGAGAGAAAGAGGGTGAGGAAACAAGATAAGAGAGAGACAGAGAGAAAGAGGGTGAGGAAACAAGATAAGAGAGAGACAGAGAGAAAGAGGGTGAGGAAACAAGAAAAGAGAGAGACAGAGAGAAAGAGGGTGAGGAAACAAGATAAGAGAGAGACAGAGAGAAAGAGGGTGAGGAAACAAGATAAGAGAGAGACAGAGAGAAAGAGGGTGAGGAAACAAGAAAAGAGAGAGACAGAGAGAAAGAGGGTGAGGAAACAAGATAAGAGAGAGACAGAGAGAAAAAACAACAACAAAGATCCGTCATCAGTCATTCATGGATAATCAGTCTCGTGGGACGCACGCACACAGACACACACACACACACACACACACACACACACACACACACACACACACACACACACACACACACACCCTGCCGCCTGGGTCCTACTCACTTTGTGTATGCCTGTCTAAATTTGGCTGTTTGCTGATTAAAACCAAATTTTTTTTTTTTGCCTTATTCTCTCGATCTTTGATTGCAAGTTTAGTATTTGTCCTCCTTTTTGTTTTTCCATTCTTGTCACTTTGTTCATCATCTGCTGTCCTTTTCAGTCTTTTTTCTAAGAATATGTATGTTTTTTTGTGTTGTAAGCCTGCATGCATGCATTACGTGTGTGCTTTTGTGCTTACTTATGCATGCTCGAGGCGATTGTGTGCATATCGGTCATTGTTTTTCTGTGCAGATGTGTGCACGTCTATGTGTGTGTGTCTGAGTTGCACTCGTCTTATCTTTGACTCTTTGGATTCTCATTGGATTCAATNACACAGACACAGACACACACACACACACACACACAGACACACACACACACACACACACACACACACAGACACACACACACACACACACACACACACACACAGACACACACACACACACACACACACACACACACACACACACACACACACACACACACACACACACACACACAGACACACAGACACACAGACTCACACACACACGCTGATGCTTGGTGTAGATATATTGCAAACATATTGACACCTGTGCAGAGAGCCGTTAACAGTCTATTTAGGTAAAGCAAAGTGCTGCATATATAAACCACAACACACACACACACACTCACTGATGCTTGGTGTGTAGATATAGTGCTCCAAGAGTGTGTAGGTGGGTACAGGTTTTGTTCTAACTTTAGTCATGCTCTCTCTCTCTCTCTCTCTCTCTCTCTCTCTCTCTCTCTCTCTCTCTCTCTCTCTCTCTCTCTCTCTCTCTGCACTATGTGTCTAGATATTTTTGTCAGATGTTACTATGGAATACTGAAGTATAATTACAAGCATTTCATAAGTGTCAAAGGCTTTTATTGACAATTACGTGAAGTTGATGCAAAGAGTCAATATTTTCAGTGTTGACCCTTCTTTTCAAGACCTCTGCAATCCGCCCTGGCATGCTGTCAATGAACTTCTGGGCCACATCCTGACTGATGGCAGCCCATTCTTGCATAATCTGTGTTTTTCTGTTTGTCCACCCGCCTCTTGAGGATTGACCACAAGTTCTCAATGGGATTAAGGTCTGGGGGGTTTCCTGGCCATGGACCCCAAATATTGATGTTTTGTTCCCCGAGCCACTTAGTTATCACTTTTGCCTTATGGCAAGGTGCTCCATCATGCTGAAAAAGTAATTGTTCGTCACCAAACTGTTCCTGGATGGTTGGGAGAAGTTGCCCTCGGAGGATGTGTTGGTACCATTCTTTATTCATGGCTGTGTTCTTAGGCAAAACTGTGAGTGAGCCCACTCCCTTGGCTGAGAAGCAACCCCACACATGAATGGTCTCAGGATGCTTTACTGTTGGCATGACACAGGACTGATGGTAGCGCTCACCTTGTCTTCTCCAGACAAGCTTTTTTTCCGGATGCCCCAAACAACCAGAAAGGGGATTCATCAGAGAAAAGGACTTTACCCCAGTCCTCAGCAGTCCAATCCCTGTACATTTTGCAGAATATTAGTCTGTCCCTGATGTTTTTCCTGGAGAGAAGTGGCTTCTTTGCTGCCCTTCTTGACACCAGGCCATCCTCCAAAAGTATTTGCCTCACTGTGCGTGCAGATGCACTCACACCTGCCTGCTGCCATTCCTGAGCAAGCTCTGTACTAGTGGTGCCCTGATCCCGCAGCTGAATCAACCTGGCGCTTGCTGGACTTTCTTGGGCGCCCTGAAGCCTTCTTCACAACAATTGAACCGTTCTCCTTGAAGCTCTTGATGATCCGATCTTACTGGCAATATCCTTGCCTGTGAAGCCCTTTTTGAGCAAAGCAATGATGACAGCACGTGTTTCTTTGCAGGTAACCATGGTTGACAGAGGAAGAACAATGATTCCAAGCACAACCCTCCTTTTGAAGCTTCCAGTCTGTTACTCGAACTCAATCAGCATGATAGAGTGATCTCCAGCCTTGTCCTCGTCAACACTCACACCTGTGTTAACTTCTTAGGGAGCGGCTCCTGAGGTGACGGTTTTGGAGAGTCTGGCATGCCCAAAGTAAAATGCCTCCCACTCAGGCCCAGAAAATAGGATATGCACATAATTAGTACTATTGGATAGGAAACACTCTGAAGTTTATAAGAGTGTTAAAATATCATCTGTGAGTATAACAGAACTCATTTAGCAGGCGAAAACCCGAGAGAAATCCATCCGGAATTACTGTTTTTTGTCACATTGGCTCTGTTTGACAGTCTCCCTATTTATTGCAAAGGCAAGCAGCTCCGAGATTTCAGTACCTATGGCTTCCACTAGATGTCAACAGTCTCTATACAAAACCAGGAAACGTTAGCCCTGACCAGAACGGATAGGGAGAGAATATGGTACAGGGAGCTCAGATGTCAACAAGCTTTTGCAGGCGCGCAACCGAGTGCGCTCTCCACTGTTTTTTCCTTTCTTATCGTTCAGGCTACAATCCGGTTGAAATATTATAGTAAATATACATAAAAGAATACCTAAGGAAACATTAAAAATGATGTTTGATTTGTTTGTAGAAATATGATAGGTATAATTTCAACGCGTTCTCTTCACGGTTCTATGGGCGACTCGACGGTGGATTTTATGACCATAATGCGCCAACCAAACTGAGATTTATGGATATAATAAATGACTTTTTCTAACCAAAGAAGCATGGATTGTCTTCGTTGGACACTTGGGAAGCCCTCAGCAGAAGTTCTTCAAAAGGTAATGGATTTTTTTTCGCTGTGAAATGTGTTTTGTGTGAACCGCGATGGTTTATGAATTTATGCTAATACAAAAATATTGGAGGTGCTACCCTCAAACAATCAAATGTAGTGCTTTTGCCGTAAAGCCTTCTTGACAATGCTGTGATATTGCCAAGAAGCAGAGCTTTTGATGACTATGCAACACTTGTATATTGATGAATGTTTAATAATTCAACTTTTGGATTTTGAATTTGGCGCCTTGCATTTCACCGGCTAGCGCCCCACCACTCCCTAAGTAGTTAACGAGAGAATCACTGACATGATGTCAGCTGGTCCTTTTGTGGCAGGGCTGAAATGCAGTGGAAATGTTTTTTGGGGGATTCAGTTCATTTGCATGAAAATTTATATTTGTGTCATTCTCAAAAATTTGGCCATGACTGTATATATACACTGTTAAATGATTAAAGTACAAAAGGGAAAATAAATTAGCATAAATACGGGTTGTATTTACAATGGTGTTTCTTCTTCACTGGTTGTCACAAATCTTGCTGCTGTGATGGCACACTGTTGTATTTCACCCAGTAGGATTTATTTTCGAATTCTTTTAGATCTGTGTAATCTGAGGGAAATATGTGTCTCTAATATGGTCATACATTGGGCAGGAGGTTAGGATGTGCGGCTCAGTTATCACCTCATTTTGTGGCCAGTGTGCACATAGCCTGTCTTCTCTTGAGAGCCAAGTCTGCCTACGGCGGCCTTTCTCAATAGCAAGGCTATGCTCACTGAGTCTGTACATAGTCAAAGCTTTCCTTAAGTTTGGGTCAGTCACAGTGGTCAGGTACTCTGTTTAGGGCCAAATAGCATTCTTGTTTGCTGTGTTTTTTTGTTAATTCTTTCCAATGTGTGAAGTAATTATCTTTTAGTTTTCTCATGATTTGGTTGGGTCTAATTGTGTTGCTGTCCTGGGTGTGTTTGTGTTTGTGAACAGAGCCCCAGGACCAGCTTGCTTAGGGGACTCCTCTCCAGGTTCATCTCTCTGTAGGTGATGGCTTTGTTATGGAAGGTTTGGGAATCGCTTCCTTTTAGGTGCTTGTAGAATTTAACGGCTCTTTTCTGGATTTGGATAATTAGCGGGTATCGGCCTAATTCTGCTCTGCATACATTATTTGGTGTTCTACGTTGTACACAGAGGATATTTTTTCAGAATTCTGCATGCAGAGTCTTAATTTGGTGTTTGTCCCATTTTGTGAATTATTGGTTGGTGATCGGACCCCAGACCTCACAACCATAAAGGGCAATGGGTTCTATAACTGATTAAAGTATTTTTAGCCAGATCCTAATTGGTATGTCGAATTTTATGTTCCTTTTGATGGCATAGAAGGCCCTTCTTGCCTTGTCTCTCAGATCGTTGACAGCTTTGTGGAAGTTACCTATGGTGCTGATGTTTAGGCCGAGGTATGTATAGTTTTTTGTGTGCTCTAGGGCAACGGTGTCTAGGTGGAATTTGTGTTTGTGGTCCTGGCGACTGGACCTTTTTTGGAACACCATTATTTTGGTCTTACTGAGATTTACTGTCAGGGCCCAGGTCTGGCAGAATCTGTGCAGAAAATCTAGGTGCTGCTGTAGGCCCTCCTTGGTTGGTGACAGAAACACCAGATCATCAGCAAACAGTACACATTTGACTTCAGATTCTACTAGGGTGAGGCCGGGTGCTGCAGACTTTTCTAGTGCCCTCGCCAATTTGTTGATATATATGTTGAAGAGGGTGGGGCTTAAGCTGCATCCCTGTCTCACCCCACGGCCCTGTGGGAAGAAGTGTGTGTGTTTTTTGCCTATTTTAACCACACACTTGTTGTATGTGTACATGGATTTTATAATGTCGTATGCTTTTCCCCCAACACCACTTTCCATCAATTTGTATAGCAGATACTCATGCCAAATTGAGTCAAAGTCTTTTTTGAAATCAACAAAGCATGAGAAGAATTTGCCTTTGTTTTGTTTTTTTTGTTTGTCAATTAGGGTGAGTACATCTGTCGTACGCTAATTTGGTAAAAAGCCTATTTGACATTTGCTCAGTACATTGTTTTCACTGAGGAAATGTACAAGTCTGCTGTTAATGATAATGCAGAGGATTTTCCCTAGGTTGCTGTTGACGCATATCCCACGGTAGTTATTGGGGTGATCAGTCCTTGGTTCCAAATATTGGGAAGATGCCAGATCTAAGGATGATGTTAAAGAGTTTTAGTATAGCCATTGGAATTTATTGTCTGTATTTGATCATTTCATTGAGGATACCATCAACACCACATGCCTTTTTAGGGTTGGAGGGTTTTTATTTTGTCCTGTAGTTCATTCAAGGTAACTGGAGAATCCAGTGGGTTCTGGTAGTCTTTATTAGTTGATTCTAAGATTTGTATTTGATCATGTATATGTTTTTGCTGTTTGTCCTTTGTTATAGAGCCAAAAAGATTGGAGAAGTGGTTTACCCATACATCTCCATTTTGGATAGAAAGTTCTTCGTGTTGCTGTTTGTTTAGTTTTTTCCAATGTTCCCAGAAGTGGTTAGAGTCTATGGATTCTTCAATGACATTGAGCTGATTTCTGACGTGCTGTTCCTTCTTTTTCTGTAGTGTATTTCTGTTTTGTTTTAGTGATTCACCATAGTGAAGGCATAGGCTCAGATTTTCTGGGTCTCTATGTTTTTGGTTGGATAGGTTTCTCAATGTCTTTCTTAGGTTTTTGCATTCTTCATCAAACCATTTGTCATTGTTGTTCATTTACTTCGGGCTTCTATTTGAGATTTTTTTATTTAATAGGGAAGCTTAGAGGTCAAATATACTGGTAAGATTTTCTACTGCCAAGTTTACACGTTTGTCCAGGAAGTTGTCTAGAAGGGATTGAATTTGTTGTTGCCTAATTGTTTATTGGTAGGTTTCCAAACAACATTCCTTCCATATATAGTATTTCTTAATATTACTCAGTTCCTTTGGCTTTGATGCCTCATGATTGAGTATTGCTCTGTTCAAGTAGACTGTGATTTTTGCTGTGTTCTGATAGGGGTGTCAGTGGGCTGACTGTGAATGCTCGGAGAGACTCTGGGTTGAGGTCAGTGATAAAGTAGTCTACAGTACTACTGCCAAGAGATGAGCTATAGGTGTACCTACCATAGGAGTCCCCTCGAAGCCTACCATTGACTATGTACATACCCAGCGTGCGACAGAGCTGCAGGGGTTGTGACCCATTTTTGTTGGTTATGTTGTCATATTTGTGCCTAGGGGGGCATATGGGGGAGGGAATGCTGTCACCTCCAGGGAGGTGTTTGTTCCCCTGTGTGCTGAGGGTGTCAGGTTCTCGTCCGGTTCTGGCATTTAGGTCGCCACAGACTAGTACATGTCCCTAGGCCTGGAAATGATTGATTTCCCCCTCCAGGATGGAGAAGCTGTCTTCCTTAAGGTATGGGGATTCTAGCGGGGGGATATAGGTAGCACACAGGAGGACATTTTTCTCTGTTAAGATCATTTCCTTTTGAATTTCTAGCCAAATGTAAAATGTTCCTGTTTTGATTAATTTAATAGAGTGAGTTAGGTTTGTGCCTGTTTGCCGTATGTGTCTTCCATGTTGAGGCCTCTTTGAGGGAGTGGGGTGCATGGGGTGGGCAGGAGGGGCATAGGTCTGATTTGGGGTGTGCCTAAATGGGGTGTGGGCATGGTTGACTTGGGCGGGTGTTGATTGGTTGAGGTGGGGGTGTGTATGTGGCTGGTGGTGTTGTGGTCTGGATGTAGGTCCTCTCGGCATTGGTCCTCTGTGTGTAGATCCGGGGGGGTCCCGCAGGTCTGGGAGAGTGTCTCGCTGGTCTGGGCTGGGTGTCTATTGATCAGTTGCTCCTGTGTGAAGTGTTGTGGCTGCATTTGAGTGCGATGTCCTTTAGAGTCCGGGCGAAGGTGGGCACTGCTGCCTTGTATAGGTGGACCTGGTCATAGAGGATGTTCAAGTCCAGGGTGGCGTGGTGGTCCAGGAAAACATTTGGTTTTGAGGCACAGTGCCTTGCAAAAGTATTCATCCCCCTTGGCGTTTTTCCTAATTTGTTGTATTACAACCAGTAATTTAAATGGATTTTTATTTGGATTTCATGTGATGGACAAAATAATCCAAATTAGTGAAGTGAAATTAATTTATTTTTATTTTTATTAAAAACGGAAAAGTGGTGCGTGCATATGTATTCACCCCCTTTGCTATGAAGCCCCTAAATTAGATCAAGTTAAAAAAATTAAATAAAGTCCACCTGTGTGCAATCTAAGTGTCACATAATCTGTCACATGATCTCAGTATATATTCACCTGTTTTGAAAGAGTCTGCAACACCACTAAGCAAGGGGCAACCCCAAACAAGTTGCACCATGAAGACCAAGGAGCTCTCCAAACAGGTCAGGGATAAAGTTGTGGAGAAGTACAGATCAGGGTTGGGTTATAAAAAATATCTGAAACTTTGAACATCCCACTGAGCATCATTAAATCCATTGTAACAAAAAAATTGAGACTATGGCATCACAACAAACCTGCCAAGAGAGGGCTGCCCACAAAAACTCACGGACCAGGCAAAGAGGGCATTAGTTTGAGAGGCAACAAAGAGACCAAAGATAACCATGAAGGAGCTGCAAAGCTCCACAGCGGATATTGGAGTATCTGTCCGTAGGACCACTTTAACCGTACACTCCACAGAGCTGGGCTTTACGGAAGTGTGGCCAGAAAAAAGCCATTGCTTAAAGAAAAAAATAAGCAAACACGTTTGGTGTTCGCCAAAAGGCATGTGGGAGACTCCCAAAACATATGAAAGAAGGTACACTGGTCAGATGAGACTAAAATTGAGCTTTTTGGAGATCAAGGAAAACGCTATGTCTGGCACAAACCCAACACCTCTCATCACCCCGAGAACCATGATGCTGCCACCACCATGCTGTGGAGATGTTTTTCATCGGCAGGGACTGGGAAACTGGTCAGAATTGAAGGAATGATGGGTGGTGCTAAATACAGGGAAATTCTTGAGGGAAACCTGTTTCAGTCTTCTAGAGATTTGAGACTGGGACAGAGGTTCACCTTCAAGCAGGACAATGACCCTAAGCATACTGCTAAAGCAACACTTGAGTGGTTTAAGGGGAACATTTAAATGTCTTGGAATGGCCTAGTCAGAGCCCAGACCTCAATCCAATTGAGAATCTGTGGTATGACTTAAAGATTGCTGTACACCAGGGGAACCCATCCGACTTGAAGAATGGGCAAAACTCCCAGTGACTAGATGTGCCAAGCTTATAGAGACGTACCCCAAGAGACTTGCAGCTGTAATTGCTGCAAAAGATGGCTCTACAAAGTATTGACTTTGGGGGGAGGGGGGGGGGGTGAATAGTTATTCACTCTCAAGTTTTCTGTTCTTTTGTGTTATTTCTTGTTTATTTCACAATAAAAATATTTTGCATCTTCCTCTCTCTCTCTCTCTCTCTCTCTCTCTCTCTCTCTCTCTCTCTCACCCTGTATCTCTCTCTCTTTCACTATCTCTCTCTCTCCCTTTCTCACTCTGTGTCTCTCTCTCTTTCACTATCTCTCTCTGTCTCTCTCTGTCTCTCACTCTGTGTCTCTCTCTCTTTCACTATCTTTATCTCTCTCTCTCTCTCACCCTCTATCTCTCTCTCTCTTTCTCTATCTCCCTCTCTCACTCTGTGTCTCTCTCTCTTTCACTATCACTCTCTGTCTCTCTCTGTCTCTCACTCTGTGTCTCTCTCTCTTTCGCTATATTTATCTCTCTCTCTCTCTCTCATCCGGTATCTCTCTCTCTTTCACTATCTCTCTCCCTCTCTCTGTCTCTCTCTCTCTCTCGCTCTCCCTCTCTCTCACCCTCTCTCTCCTTCTCTCACTCTGTGTCTCTCTCGCTTTCACTCTTTATCTTTATCTCTCAATTCAATTCAATTCAATTTGCTTTATTGGCATGACGTAACAATGTACATATTGCCAAAGCTTACTTTTGACAACAATAACCAAGGGTCAAAATAACCATACATTAAACAAAAACAATGAGCATACAGTAGAGGACATGTGCAGGTTGATTGGTCTTTCAGACACTGTCCCTCTTCTTATGGCAGGCAGCAATGTAGTGCACTGCCAACCCACAGCTCTCTGCGTCCTCCCCCAACAGGACGGGTAGCCTATCCTCATCAGAGAGGTCTTTGAAGCCTTGAATAAGGGTTTCAAATTTGGGGAAATGAAACTCTAATTGTTTTATATTTTTGACATTTTGTCAGGAAATGCAGCTCTGTCTCAGGTTCTGCTGTTGTACAGTGGTTGCACAGCCTTTCATCTACAGGGAGCCAGGTTTTCCTGTGTCTACCCTTCTCAATGGCAAGGCTGTGCTCACTGAGCCTGTACTTTGTCAAGGTTTTTCTAAGGTTTTGATCAGTAACCATGGTCAAATAGTTTGCCATGGTGTACTGTCAATTTAGGGCCAGATAGCACTGCATTTTGCTTTGTGCTTGTGCTTGTGTTTCCCAATGAGAAATGTAGTTTTGTTTTAATTGTGATGTAATTTGTTTTATTCTGATTGATTGGATGTTCTGGTCCTTCGGCCATCGACCCAAATCTCTAGCCACTTTAATAATTATAATTGGATGAAATAATGTATCACTAGCCACTTTAAACAATGCCATTTATATAATGTTTACATATCCTACATTACTCATCTCATATATATATGTGTATATACTGTACTCCATACCATCTACTGCATCTTGCCTATGCCGGTCAGCCATCGCTCATCCATATATTTATATGTACATACTCGTATTCATTCCTTTACTCTTGTGTGTATAAGGTAGTTGTTGTGAATTTGTTAGATTACTTGTTAGATACTACTGCATGGTCGGAACTAGAAGCACAAGCATTTCGCTACACTCGCATTAACATCTGCTAACCATGTGTATGTGACAAATACAATTTGATTTGATTTGATTTGTTCCTGTGCGTGCATTTGTGTCCCCACAGATGAGCACATTTCCCTGGGCCTGGAAATGGCACATCTCTTCCTCAAGGGTGGGGAAGATCTCCTCTGAGTAATATGGGGATTCTGAGGGGGGGATATATATTGCGCAAAGGAACACATATTTTTCTGTCAGTTCTTTTTTCAGTTTTAACCAAATGTGATGTTTACCAATTTTGAGTGGATCAATTGGATTTTGTAGTTCAGATTTGTACCAAATGATCAGTCCTCCAGAGTCTCTGCCTCTATTGACAGAGCTGTGTTTCTGTGATGGCACAATTACCTCTCTGTAGCCTGTGGGACAGTGAGTGACAATGTCTGCCTTACACCATGTCTCCTGCAGAATCATGACGTCAACATCTTTAAGATTTTTGTTGAACTCCAGTGCTAAACTCTTCAGTCCAAAGGTTGATGAGTTTAGGCCCTGAATGTTCCACATGGTAACGGATAGTGATTTCATGTTGCAAAAAGAAATAATTGCAGTCAGAAATACAGTAACTACTAACTATTAAGTTGTTAAGAGTGAGATAAACAGGATAACAGCTAAATTTTTTCTGTTATATATATAAATATATTGAACAAGTAAACTTTTAGTACAATAGGTGTGTGTGTGCATGCGTCCGTGTGTGTGTGTGTGTGCATGCGTCCGTGTGTGTGTGTGTGTGTGTGTGTGCATGCATGCGTCTGTGTGTGTGTGTGTTTAGTGCAGTTAAGTGCAGATGTATTGGAGGAGCGGTTTAATCTCACTCAATCCTACAGAGTTCTCCTGTCCTCTGACGACCTCCGCATAGCTGCGCTGGTCCTGCTGTTGGGCCCTATGGAGTGGAGGGGGGCCAGGTCTGGGCTTTGGGGCTTCCTCTCTGGTCTAGTAGAGGTGGTGGTCTGGTATGGGGTAGTAGGCTGGGCCCGGTCCAGTCTGGCTAAGGGTTAGGGTTAGGAAGTGGTGATGCTCTGGTGGTGGGTGGGGCCTGTGGGGTGCGCTGGGCCAAGGAGAGCTGACTAGACACTCTCTTGCACTATTGACTCCCATCAGTCTCCTGAAGTTGGTAGATCACCACAGCCTCTCCAGAAATATCATCCACCCTCATGCTTTTCCTTATTGTGGACTTGGATGGCCCACATCCCCACATCCTGTTACTATGGTGAACATGGAACGTTCACTCATCCCTTTACTTCCTGAAAGCCCATACATGGTTGTTCCTTCCACCATGGGCTGGGTGAGGTCTAGCCAGAAGAACTCTGTGGTAATAATACTGTAACCATTTCTTCCTCTCCTAATGGAGTAATCTGGGCCTGATTCTTCAATTTGAGAACTGACTAAACTGATGCCAGCAGGGACAGGGGTTGTCGGTCCATCGACCAGGGGTTGGAAAAGGGTGGATCTAATACCCCAGGGCACATGGTATTCTGCAACCCACTGTTTCCTTTCTTTCTTTCAAAGCAGCATCTGACTCAGATCTGTGAAACAGCTGTTTGCCCTCTGTAAACACTCAAATGCTGAGAACCAGCAGAATCATCTTGTTTAGGGTGTACTAGGCGTAACGGGGGAGTGGGGACCTGAATGTTTGAGGGCCATTATAAGGTTCCCCCTTCTCTAACCCTTCAGTGCAGAGAGAAAGAGAGGGAGAGAGAGAAAGAGAGAAAAATAAATAGAGAGAGGTTCCCCCTCTCTTCCCCTCCAGATTTATGCACCTCAGAGGGAAATTTCTCATTTGTAGCTTTTCATCTCTTTTATTATTTTCTTTCTGGGTTTTTTTCTCTCTCTCTCCAGCTCCCGAAATGTAATTCAGGACTGCTGGTTGTCCCAGGCGACATGCTCAGATTCGCTCTCTCTCTGCCTTGCTAGCACTCATTTATACCACTCACACACACTCGCACACACACACACACACACACACACACACACTCAGTACTCCTGTAAATTTCTTCACGTCAGAACACATCAGAAGTGCTGCCCAGGCTCCGCCCCCTGACCCCGCCCCCTGACATATACTCAAACACACGCACTGAGGGCGTTGTGCCAGGGCTGTGGGTGGTTGGAGCCTGTTGAAAGTGTGTCAGTGCCAACTGTACAACAGTGAGCAGAAGAGCTCAAATAATAAGAATCAGAACCTCACACGGAGAAACACACAGGGAGAAACACACAGGGAGGCACACAGGGAGACACACACAGGGAGAAACACACACTTTGTAAATTTGAATTTATTATTCCACAGTATATTTGTGTCCAGTGGAGGTAGTGTGTGTCTGTGTTCAGTGGTCAGTATGTCAGCGTGGATAGACGCACTGTTAATTGGCTAAAGTGACAATAGAACACGAGAGGATATTGATCTCTGATTGGCTGCTGATCGATTGAGTCTACCAACCTCCTGTTTTCTTGGAGTGTGTGTGTGGTTCAGTACATTCAAGCAAGAGTAGGCTACTTGGAGGAAGGTTATTCAGGGTGAGCTAAACTGAAGGAAATTTCTCACACACAACTTCCCTCATTTTTTACCTGTCTCTTGCATCCTTTAATTTGTCCCTTTCTCTCACGAGAGAGAGAGAGAGAGCGATAGAGAGCGATAGAGAGAGAGCGAGAGAGCCAGTGCCACAGGTAACTTCCACAAAGCTCTGAATGATCTGAGAGACAAGGCAAGAAGGGTGTTCTATGCCATCAAAAGGAACATAAAATTTGACATACCAGTTAGGGTCTGGCTAAAAAAACTTGAATCAGTTAAAGAACCCATTATGGTTGTGATGTCTGGGGTACGATCACCAACCAAGAATTCATAAAATGGGACAAACACCAAATTGAGACTCTGCATGCAGAATTCTGCAAAAATATACACTGTGTACAACATAGAACACCAAATAATGCATGCAGAGCAGAATTAGGCCGATACCTGCTAATTATCAAAATCCAGAAAAGAGCCGTTAAATTCTACAAGCACCTAAAAGGAAACGATTCCCAAACCTTCCTACAGAGAGATTAACCTGGAGAAGAGTCACCAAAGCAAGCTGGTCCTGGGGTTCTGTTCACAAGCACAAACACCCCACAGAGCCCCAGGACAGCAACACAATTAGACCCAACCAAATCATGTGTCAAAGTTCTCCGTGATGCCGGTAAGGCAGGGTCAGGCGCAGGACAACGAATATGAGTTTTCAAATGCTTTACTCAATATTTCCAAAAATACATGAGTGGGGGAAAAACCAACCACTCGAAAACACGGAAACAAAGAAACACAAACAATCACGCACAAAAACATGAAGGGAACAGAGGGTTAAATAAGGAACATGTAATTATGGGATTGAAACCAGGTGTGTATAATGAAGACAAAAAAACATAGAAAATGAAAAGTAGATCGGCGGTAGCTAGAAAACCGGTGACTTCGACCGCCGAAAGCCACCCGAGCAAGGAGACGGACCAACTTCGGCTGAAGTCGTGACAGTACCCCCCCTTGACGCGCGGCTCCAGCTGCGCGCCGACACCGGCCTGGGGGACGACCCGGAGGACGAGGCGCAGCGCGATCCGGGTGGAGACGGTGAAATTCCCGCAGCAACGAAGGGTCTAGGATGTCTCTCACCGGCACCCAGCATCTCTCCTCCGGACCGTACCCCTCCCACTCCATGAGGTACTGGAGGCCCCCTGCCCGACGTCTAGAGTCCATAATGGCTCGAACAGTATACGCCGGGTCCCCCTCGATGTCCAGAGGAGGCGGAGGAACCTCCCGTACCTCAGACTCCTGGAGTTTACCAGCCACCACCGGCCTGAGGAGAGACACATGGAACGAGGAGTTAATACGGTAATCTGGGGGAAGCTGTAACTTATAACATACCTTGTTCAATCTCCTCAGGACTTTAAAGGGCCCCACATACCACGGACCCAGCTTCCGGCAGGGCAGGCGGACCGGCAGGTTTCGGGTCGAGAGCCAGACCCTGTCCCCCGGTGCGAATACCGGGGCCTCACTGCGGTGGCGGTTGGTGCTCGCCTTCTGCCGCCTCACGGCTCGTTGCAGTTGCACATGGGCGGCCTCCCAGGTCTCCTCCGAGTGCCTAAACCATTCATCCACCGCAGGAGCCTCGATCTGGCTCTGATGCCACGGTGCCAGAACCAGTATCCCAGTACGCACTGGAAAGGGGAGAGACCAGTGGAGGAGTGGCGGAGTGAATGTTGGGCCATCTCTGCCCAGGGGATGAAAACTGCCCACTCCCCTGGCCGGTCCTGGCAATAGGACCGCAGAAACCTACCCACATCCTGGTTTACTCTTTCCACCTGAGCAGCAGGAGGAAGGAAACATAAACCCTCATGTCCTTAGCTAAGGTGGACCCCCAGTACTTCCCACTAAGACAACGCACCGTCCGACCGATGCCAGGATGACCAGAGGAGGGTGACGTGTGGGCCCAATAGATCAGACGGTCGTGGACAGCAGACGGAACGTACATAAGCCCAGCTGGACACTGAGGTGGAGTGGGCTCTGTACGTAACGCCCACTCTATGTCACGCAATCCATGGGTGGTGCGTGATTCTGTCAAAGTTCTGCGTGATTCTGTCAAAGTTCTCTGTGATGCCGGTAAGGCAGAGTCAGGCGCAGGACAACGAATATGAGTTTTCAAATGCTTTACTCAATATTTCCAAAAATACATGAGTGGGGGAAAAACCAACCACTCGAAAACACGGAAACAAAGAAACACAAACAATCACGCACAAAAACATGAGGGGAACAGAGGGTTAAATAAGGAACATGTAATTATGGGATAGAACCTGGTGTGTATAATGAAGACAAAGAAACATAGAAAATGAAAAGTAGATCGGTGGTATCTAGAAGACCGGTGACTTCGACCCCCGAAAGCCACCCGAGCAAGGAGAGGGACCAACTTCGGCTGAAGTCGTGACATCATGAGAAAACAAAAAGATAATTACTTGACACATTGGAAAGAATTAACAAAAAAACAGAGCAAACTAGAATGCTATTTGGCCCTAAACAGAGAGTACACAGTGGCAGAATATCTGACCACTGTGACTGACCCAAACTTAAGAAAGCTTTGACTATGTACAGACTCATAGCCTTGCTATTGAGAAAGGCCGTCGTAGGCAGACCTGGCTCTCAAGAGAAGACAGGCTATGTGCACACTGCACACAAAATGAAGTGGAAACTTAGCCGCACTTCCTAACCTCCTGCCCAATGTATGACCATATTAGGGACACATATTTCCCTCAGATTACACAGATCCACAAAGAATTCGAAAACAAACCCGATTTTGATAAACTCCCATATCTACTGGGTGAAATACCACAGTGTGCCATCACAGCAGCAAGATTTGTGACCTGTTGCCACAAGAAAAGGGCAACCAGTGAAGAACAAACACCATTGTAAATACAACCCATATTTATGTTCATTTATTTTCCCTTTTGTACTTTAACCATTTGTCCATCGTTACAACACTGTATATATACTGTACGTACATATTATGACATTTGTAATGTCCTTATTATTTTGGAACTTCTGTGAGTTTAATGTTTACTGTTAATTTTTATTATTTATTTAACTTTTGTATATTATCTACTTCACTTGCTTTGGCAATGTTAACATATGTTTCCCATGCCAATAAAGCCCCTTAAATTGAATTGAAATGAATTGAGAGAGAGAGAGACACAGAGACAGAAAGAGAAAGAGAGACAGAGACAGGCAGAGAGATAGAGACAGAGAGAGACAAAGAAATAGAGAGACAAAGAAATATATAGAGAGAGAGACAGAGATAGACAGAGAGCCGTATAGTCAGTTATCTGTTTTCATTTTCCCAGCCAAATACTACTATGCTGCTGTGGACATGAAACAGGCTAAAGGTGTGTGTATGTTTGTGTGTGTGGGCGCGCGGGTGTGAGCGGGTGCGGAACAAGGTCTCATGTTTTTACCAATTTCACTTCAGATTCTGATGTTTATCCACGTTTCTCCAAACATAACGTTTTGAATTTGCTCCAAACGTAAATGTTTTATGCTGCTCCATTCATCAAATTTAAAAGTTCATGGATAAGGTTTGGATAGGGTTAAAACATTCAGTTTAGGCATTCATTCCCAATGGTTAAATGAACTTATTGTAGGGTTCCATTCATTCCTATGGAGGACTGCTCCTACTGGGGAGTGCCAATATGGCTGACCAGTGGCTTCAAAAACTCTCAATGGCTAATACATAGCATCAGCAATCAAGGCCCTAGCAAAATCCATGATGGTAATAGCTCTTGCTGTTGCACCTAGTTTCCGGTTTTGAAGGCATTTCCTGACGTCCTCAGGACATGGACAGACGTCCAATTTCAAAGTCAATCTTGAGTGATCTGCCTGGTGTGCATGTGTGCGTGCACACACACTTGTGGCTTTTCAAATAGATCTGGACTCGCATTGGCAGAAGACAACCAGAGTAGAACATCAGTGCAAGCAGCGATGACATCATCACGTTGTCCAGAAACATGACAGACATTGGATGAATGTGAAATGTTAATATCTTCGGCGGTGGGAAAAAAATTGGCCTCAAAGACAATTACTTGAATAGTTCAATAGATATTCTTCGCACAAAGGTGATAACCAAAGTGTATTTTTAGGACATTTCTAATTGGACTTTTTGGGGCTCGACTTCAGCTAAACTGCAATACCGAAAGTGTCCTCTCAGCACAGTGGAACGCTTAGACTAGAACCCTGGGGCCTTGGTGTCCTGGGGTCGTTTCCCATGTGACGCACACTGAAGACATGTCAAAGGTCATTGATTCGAGGCCTGAGAAGATAGACCAATCAGAGATGCTGTGTTTGGTGTCATTGACATTCTCTATGCACCACTTCCCTACATCAAGACCCTCTTTCGTTTTCGCTCTTTTTCTCTTCTTAGGCCATCTGTCTGCTATAGCTTTTGGTTGTTAGCTTATGGTTGTTAGCATGTGGTTGTTAGCGTGTGGTTGTTAGCTTGTGGTTGTTAGCGTGTGATTGTTAGCTTGTGGTTGTTAGTGTGTGGTTGTTAGCTTGTGGTTGTTAGCGTGTGGTTGTTAGCGTGTGGTTGTTAGCGTGTGATTGTTAGCGTGTGGTTGTTAGCTTGTGGTTGTTAGCGTGTGGTTGTTAGCTTGTGGTTGTTAGCGTGTGGTTGTTAGCTTGTGGTTGTTAGCTTGTGGTTGTCTAATAAAACATGGCTCCAATGTTGAACACAGAAACAAACAGTCAGGTACCGGAGGTGGTTTAGATCTGAGTAGGGGTTATTTCTGGTTGTGATATACAGCACATCTGGGCTGTGGTGTCCATCTGTGTGTTTTTATAAGGCTTGGAAAACATTTTACAAAACAGAGAGCGAGAAGGAGAGAGAGACAGAGAGCAGGAGCCGAAGTAAAAGAGAGATGGGGATAGAGAGAGAAAGGAAAGCGAAACGAAAGGGAAAGAGGAAGAGAGTGAGATGGAGAGATAGAAGGATATAAGAAACATAGGAAAGAGGAGAGAGAAGAAAGGGAGGAGCGAAATATGGTGGCGTGGGGGAGAGGAGAGAGAGAGAGAGATCGAGAGAGAGAGAGAACAACAGTCTGGTATGGGAAGTCGTCAGAGTTTCCTTAAACAGCTTTCCGGTTTAACTCAGATGTCAGGTTTATTATGTCTACCCTGAGTGAAAATATAGATGGTAAATTACAGTGGGGCAAAAAAGTATTTAGTCAGCCACCAATTGTGCAAGTTCTCCAACTTAAAAAGATGAGAGAGGCCTGTAATTTTCATCATAGGTACACTTCAACTATGACAGACAAAATGAGAAAAAGAAATCCAGAAAATCATCACATTGTAGGATTTTTAATTTATTTATTTGCAAATTATGGTGGAAAATATGTATTTTGTCAATAACAAAAGTTTATCTCAATACTTTGTTATATACCCTTTGTTGGCAATGACAGAGGTCAAACGTTTTCTGTAAGTCTTCACAAGGTTTTCACACACTGTTGCTGGTATTTTGGCCCATTCCTCCATGCAGATCTCCTCTAGAGCAGTGATGTTTTGGGGCTGTCGCTGGGCAACACAGACTTTCAACTCCCTCCAAAGATTTTCTATGGGGTTGAGATCTGGAGACTGGCTAGGCCACTCCAGGACCTTGAAATGCTTCTTACGAAGCCACTCCTTCGTTGCCCGGGCGGTGTGTTTGGGATCATTGTCATGCTGAAAGACCCAGCCACGTTTCATCTTCAATGCCCTTGCTGATGGAAGGAGGTTTTCACTCAAAATCTCACGATACATGGCCCCATTCATTCTTTCCTTTACACGGATCAGTCGTCCTGGTCCCTTTGCAGAAAAACAGCCCCAAAGCATGATGTTTCCACCCCCATGCTTCACAGTAGGTATGGTGTTCTTTGGATGCAACTCAGCATTCTTTGTCCTCCAAACACGACGAGTTGAGTTTTTACCAAAAAGTTCTATTTTGGTTTCATCTGACCATATGACATTCTCCCAATCCTCATCTGGATCATCCAAATGCTCTCTAGCAAACTTCAGACGGGCCTGAACATGTACTGGCTTAAGCAGGGGGACACGTCTGGCACTGCAGGATTTGAGTCCCTGGCGGCGTAGTGTGTTACTGATGGTAGGCTTTGTTACTTTGGTCCCAGCTCTCTGCAGGTCATTCNGCCATTAATACAGGTAACGAGTGGAGGACAGAGGAGCCTCTTAAAGAAGAAGTTACAGGTCTGTGAGAGCCAGAAATCTTGCTTGTTTGTATGTGACCAAATACTTATTTTCCACCATAATTTGCAAATAAATTCATTAAAAATCCTACAATGTGATTTTCTGGATTTTTTTTCCTCATTTTGTCTGTCATAGTTGAAGTGTACCTATGATGAAAATTACAGGCCTCTCTCATCTTTTTAAGTGAGAGAACTTGCACAATTGGTGGCTGACTAAATACTTTTTTGACCCACTGTATATGGTTTCTCTCTTTAGATCGAGAGGGTGTATGAGCGTGTGAGTGTGTGAGCGTGTGTGCGTGTGAGTGTGTCAGTGTGTGTATGCCACAGCTATAATAATAGAACGCCCTACTGACCCGCCTCCTTGTCCATAGACCGTGGCCGCTTTTCTGCTCCCTTCAGTCTCTTACCCCCCTTCTTACCCTCTTTAAGGAGGGTTAAGTCTTTCAGTCCCTCCTCACATCCCATCCTATCACAGTATTATTGCCCCTGTTCTGTCAGAAGGTTGTTTGTGTAGTATGTGTATGTTCAGAGACAGCATCTTAGATGTGAGGCAGTTGAGGATTCTTGTGGTTTTTTGGGTGTTTTGTAGTGGTCTGACTGTCAAGGGTGAGGGTGTGTGTGCTTGTGCATGTGTTTGCGTGCATGTGTGTGTGTGCGTGCATGTGTTTGCAGGCATTGTGTGCAACAGACTGTTGTGGTTGGGGTTATTGTGCCTGTCAAAAATGTTGATCAAAGTTAAACAGTCTTTCTCTCTATTTACACTAGAAGCTGTGTTTACGTGACTCTCTCTCTCTCCCTCAGGTGCGTCATTCATGGGCTCATTTCTGGCCAGCAGTTTGGGCTCTCCCCCGTCTCACCCTGCCTCCCCTTCCTCCCCCTCCTACAGGGGGGGGCCTCACTCCAGCGCCTCTCCCATCTGGTTCCCCCACTCACATGAAGGTGAGACACACACTCTCACACACACGCATGCGTGTGTTTCGGGAGCCCCTATACCCCCATCGCCCACCTCTCTCAGGCCAGGGCCCCTCTGGGCTAACCGATCTCCAACGGTCCCCTTCCTGCTACACACAAACACACACACAAACACACACACACACACACACACACACACACACACACACACACACACACACACACACACAGGCACACAGGCGCACACACACATACACACACACACACACAACTACACCTATGTTTTGTGTCTTTTGGACTACCAACTCTGAATGGTTAAGGTTAAGCATGAACTCCGCTGGTTAAGGTTAGGCATGAACTCCAAATGGTTAAGGTTAGGCATGAACTCTGAATGATTAAAGTATGGGTTAAGGTTTTGAATATGCTTAAAACTAAAATCTTAAAAACAACTTTCTATTACTAGATTAAAACTTGCAGCCTTTGGAATCAGAGGCAGATGCTTATGCCCATTCGCCATTCCTGTCCACAGCGCCCTAGCACCTAGCTGGTCATTATTGCTCATCTTTATCAAGGGTGGAAGCCAGGTCACCCGTTATACAAGTCAGTATTCGACGTCCATCCATGTCTGAGGACGTCGGGAGATGACGTCGAAACCGGCCACTAAGGGCCACAGTAAGAGCTGTTACCTTCAAGCAGGTTTCGGTTTTGCCAGGGCCTCTGATTCCAAAGATTGAATGTTCGAATCTAGTGATAGAAAGTTGTTTTTGAGATTTCTGTTTTAAGCCTAGTTCAAAACTTGAAATTTGACGTTTGCAACAACTTCGAAATTTGACGTTTGAGAAACATTGATGAACGTCTAATTCTGACGTGAGACTGTGAGACCTAGTTGGCTTTTGGAAGGTACGATATGTCTTCTTTTGGTTGTTAACCGTCTGCGGTCAGAAAGAGAGGTTGTCTCAGTTATCTGCCAGTCAAGTGTGTGTGTGTTTGCGCAGTTTGAAGGAGATATGAGCTAAAACAGAATGCTGCTTTCAGCGTTTCTCAACTAACCAATGGTTTGAAGTACTCACTGCATGCGTGCATGAGTTAAATTATATGTTGCATGTTAGTGAAGGTGGATATAAACGTATTATAAAAGAATACTTATGTAAATGTAATATTTCATTTTTTTTTTATTTGTATACATTTGCAAAAATGTCTAAAAACCTGTTTTTGCTTTGTCATTATGGGGTATTGTGTGTAGAATGATGAGGGGAAAAATCTATTTAATACATTTTACAATAAGGCTGTAACGTAACAAAGTGGAAAAAGTCAAGGGGTCTGAATACTTTCCAAATGCACCGTGAATAAACAGTAGATACCAAACATTCTAAATATCTGATTATGCATATTAGTGTAGGTGGTTATAAACAGTAGATACCAAACACTCTATGTATCTGTTTAAGTATGTTAGTGTAGGTGGTTATAAACAGTGGATACCAAACA
>QNTS01003107.1:45217-64313 GCA_003317085.1 Hucho hucho
CTGTAGAATATGAGTTGTCCTACTGTATGTTATCTGGCTATGCTCCATGCTATAGGCTGTAGAATCTGAGTTGTCCTACTGTATGTTATCTGGCTATGCTCCATGCTATAGACTGTAGAATAGGAGTTGTCCTACTGTATGTTATCTGGCTATGCTCCATGCTATAGGCTGTAGAATCTGATTTGTCCTACTGTATGTTATCTGGCTATGCTCCATGCTATAGACTGTAGAATCTGATTTGTCCTACTGTATGTTATCTGGCTATGCTCCATGCTATAGGCTGCAGGCTTGTTCAATTAGCCGACACGATATACTTATAACTTCAATGTCATATTATTTTATTTTATAGTAACAACAATATAATTGAACTTATATATTTTTCCCATTACAGAGCAAGTGCGCACATGAAGTGGCTACAGTATGTTGAGCATAAAAGTGATCATTTGAAAAACAGGTCCTATATGCTAGATTTATAGTTATTTAGCAACTTCACTTGTCATTGAAACAAACCTTAGTATGTCTTCGAAATCAAAATATACCCTATATATACAAAGCATGTGGACACCCCTCGAAATTAGTGGATTTGGCTATTTCAGCCACACCTGTAGCTGACAGGTGTATACAATTGAGCACACAGCCATGCAATCTCCATAGACAAGCATTGGCAATAGAATGGCCCGTACTGAAGAGCTCAGTGACTTTCAACGTGGCACCGTCATAGGATGACACCTTTACAACAAATCAGTTCATCAAATTTCTGCCCTGCTAGAGCTGCCCCGGTCAACTGTAAGTGCTTTTATTGTGAAGTGGAAAATCTAGGAGCAAAAATAGTTCCGATGCAAAGTGGTAGGCCACACAAGCTCAAAGAACAAGAGTAGTGTAAAGCTCGGACTCCGGAGTAGTGTAAAGCTCGGACTCCGGAGTAGGGTAAAGCTCGGACTCCGGAGTAGGGTAAAGCTCGGACTCCGGAGTAGTGTAAAGCTCGGACTCCGGAGTAGTGTAAAGCTCGGACTCCGGAGTAGGGTAAAGCATTGGACTCCGGAGCAGTCGACACGTGTTTTCTTTCCTGTTTCAGCATAACAAGGCACCCATGCACAAAGCGAGGTCCATACAGAAATGTTTTGTCGATATCGGTGTGGGAGAACTTGAATGACCTGCACCGAGCCCTGATCACAACCCCATCAAACACCTTTGGGTTGAATTTGAACACCTACATCGAGCCAGTCCTAATCGCCCAACATCCAGGCCCCACATCACTAATGCTCTTGTGGCTGAATGGAAACAAATCCCTGCAGCAATGTTCCAACATCTAGTGGAAAGCCTTCCCAGAAGAGTGCAACAGAACATTGTACTGTCTACACTCGGTAGGTTGTTTATATTAAAATTGTTTCATTAAATCGATTTTTAATCAGAAATAAAGTTTTTGTTTCTAAGAACGCGGTTAGCCTTTACGGCTGGGATTGCAAGTTTGTGTGTGGATTCCGCGAGTGCTAGCTGGCTGTACTACAGACACCTGTCGTTGTAGTGGGAAAGACTTTTTGTAAAACAACTGGTTGCAGTAAAGAGACAACCTGGATACTAAGGAAATTGACGAGTACCAACAGCTTTACGCTATGGAGGAATAACATACTCCATCATGGAAAGACCTCACAAAAGAACTTTAATCCGACAAAAAAAAGAAAAACTAATTCATCTACAGACACGGACGATTTACTTATCGTTGAAGTAGAGGCTAGTGCTCTGGCTGGAATCCATGCAACACTGGAAAAGTTGTGTGAGGAGGTAGCAGGGCTGAGGGGGAGTTTGGAGTTTAGCCAGAGTGAAATTCTCACGCTCCAAGGAGAAAACAAGGCACTCACAGCCAAGGTAAAAATCCACGATTCCAACATGGATTGTTTACTCTGGAAAAATGGTGATGAAGGAGTCGCTACTAGACATAAAAAGTTGTAGCATGCGCAAATTTTTTTTTTCTTTCTGGGATGCATCCAATAATCCAGAGGGCGCGATCAGAAAATTCATGCAATCCGCCTTGAAACTTCCTCTAGAGACTATAAACAAGGTGGCATTCCACTGAGTACACAGACTTGGAGCTCGGAGCGACAAGACCAAGGGTTACCGACCGATCATCGCAAAATTTGAACACTACCAACAGAAGGAGCTGATCAAAAGCAGGGGAAGGGAGCTTAAAGGGACCAAATTCAGTCTCAATGACCAATTTCCCCGGGAGATAAACGAACGTCATAAGAGACTGTATCCGGTACAAAGACAACAAAGGGAGAAGGCCTTTCTCATTGTGGACAAACTCTTTATAGATGGACAGCTATTCCGAGACAGCTCCATAACACCATGGCTGTACTAAATTCTACTGGGACTTCAGGTTACAAAAAAAAGGAAACTGTAAAAATATCTGAACATTATGAAGTGGATATGAACACACATATTTTTAACCTACTCAGATTTACTACACACATAAACAGGCAAGGGAATAAAACAGATATTGCTAGAACCTATTTCTTGAATTCTAAATATCAGACATTTGAAAGCTCTAGTTTTGACCTTCATAATACCTCTGATGGCAGTAACTTTACAAGCACTAATTATGGTCCATGTAGACTGAGAATAGTATCTAGTTATGGTAAGGGGTGAATTAAGTATAGCCAGTTATAATTGTAACGGTTTAGCAGATTATAAAAGAAGTTCAGTCTTTACACGGCTAAAAGAAAAGGAATATAACATATACTGTTTACAGGAAACTCACTCTACATCCTTAGATGAAGTTGTGTGGAAAAAGGAATGGGGTGGTTAAAAAAGCATTTATTAGGAGACAGAATGTGATCGGATCATCATCTAATTGGCATTCACATAACTCTATATATTTTCCACGTGGACGGGGATATTGGAAATTTAATCTTAGAAATTTAAGTTAGAGGACAACTTATTTTTAACTACATCAAAATAATTTAGAACTGAATTTTTCCAGTATAATATAGATTCAGGAAATCCCCTTATTGTTTGGGATACCTTTAAAAATGTACCTTCAGAGGTCATTCAATTCAATATTCATCAATAATAAAAAAGCAGTTTCTGTCTAAAGAGACTAACAAGGGGAATCCATGAACTAATAGTACAGGTAGATAGCAATAAAAACCATACTACAGAGATACAAAATAAATTTGAGGAAAAACAAAAAGAACTTGAGGAACTAATTCAAGAACGATCTAACGTAATCTATTACAAAAATAAAGCAAACTGGATGGAATATGGAGAAAAAAGCACTAAATTCTTCCTGAATCTCCAATACAGGAACGCAAACAAAAACAATTTGCAGACACATGTTACTGAAGATGGAGTCATCTATGATTCTCCGAATGATATTTTAAAAGAGGAAGTGAATTATTTTAGGCAGATATTCTCTTTTCCATCTCATCCTCTCCCACTGAATGAAGATTACGGTAAGGAATTTTTTCCAAATAATATAAAGAAATAGAAAATTAACAAATGTACAGAAAAATCTGTGTGAAGGCCAAATTATGGTACAGGGTGTATGAGTTGATATATAAAACAACACAAGATTCAAGAGTTTGTGCTTTTCAGCTAAAATGATTAGATAGTATTCTTACCACCAACAAAATGTTGAATATTTGGGGCATAAAATCATCGAAGCTCTGCAGATTTTGTTGTGAGGATACAGAATCAATATACCATTTATTTTGGTATTGCCCTCAGGTAGCCTGTTTCTGGTCTCAGGTTCAGGAATGGCTGAAAATGCATTGATCTAAAATTGACCCTAGAAATAGTACTGTTAGGAGATCTGGAGAGACCGGGTCAGTCAATTACTAATATACTAATACTCTTAGAAAAAGTATTTATCTTCAACTCGCAATCTGTGGATTCTATTCGATTAGATTGAAATTGTACGTTAAACATCACAGCATAGTTGAAAGACATGTGTTGCGTAGAAACCCGAAGTGGACGGCCAGCAGAGATAGATGGGATGGGCTGAGGGAAGCTGGAGGGTTGGGATGTGGAATTGGAGACAAGTGGGAGTGGAGTTGCTGTGCGGGAGATAGTATGATGGTCAAAGGTAAAAGTAAAAAAAAAAATTGAATGACACTGGGGGGCAGGTTTTTTACAACTAATGCTGTTATGATTCTAGTTGTCCTTGATGTCCTTTGTTTTAAATATATATATACAGTGAGGGAAAAAAGTATTTGATCCCCTGCTGATTTTGTACGTTTGCCCACTGGCAAAGAAATGATCAGTCTATAATTTTAATGGTAGGTTTATTTGAACAGTGAGAGACAGAAAAACAACAAAAAAATCCAGAAAAACGCATGTGAAAAATGTTATAAATTGATTTATTTCTTTGTCAGTGGGCAAACGTACAAAATCAGCAGGTTTTTTACGACTAATGCTGATTCTAGTTGTCCTTGATGTATATATCTATTTATTTATTTATTGCATCGTTGTTTGCTGTTCTCTTCTGTCTTTTTCTTTTTTCTCTTTGGTTAATTCTCTTGGTTGTTGGTGCGTTGGGGGGGTTCTTGGGGCTGGGAAATGGAAATAATTGTATTTTTAATTTTTCTTCTTGGGGGGGGGGGGGGTCTTGGAGGGTTCAGGTTCACGTTTTTTGGCCTGGTGGGAGATCTGTCAACGTGCCCTTGAGCAGGGCATTGACCCTGGATGCTTCTGTGTGTCGCTCTGAATGGGAATCTGTTGGATGACTGGTGTGACGTAGTTGTTGAGCGGCTTCACTGCAAGTATATTGTATGTTTCGAATATTCAATACAATAAATATTTAAAAAAAAAAGAGTGGAGGCTGTTATAGAGGCTTGGCCAACTCCATATTAATGGCCATGATTTTGGAGATGTTCACTGAGCAGGTGTCCACTAATTGTTTTTTAATAGCTAGGTGCAGTGGTGTAGGGGTTGCGTAACTGGCGGCAGAGAAGTCAGGCGCAGGAGAGCAAAACTGGGTAATAATCGTAGTCGTTTAATAGACAACCCAACGGTTCAAACAACACGAGAATAAATGGGTATAAAACCCGTAACGCACCAGTCAAAATAATGTGCAGAAGCACTACAAACAATCCCACACAAAGACATGTGGGGGGGGGAACAGAGGGTAATATACAAAACGTGTAATTGAGGTAATTGAAACCAGTTGTGGAAAACACAGACAAAACAAATGGAAAATGAAATGTGGATCGACGATGGCTAGAAGACCGGCGACGCCGACCGCCGAACGCCGACCGAACAAGGAGAGGAGCCGACTTCAGCGGAAGTCGTGACAGCAGGTTTCCACATACGCATATTGCGACTATCGATGCTTTGAGAAAGACGTAAAAACAAGGTTGTCCTCTGTTCTTCAGGCTGCACAGCTGTTCTCTCAGAAAGTGTTATTTTCATATTTTCAACCATCAGGCTATTCTCATTTTAATCTTGTCTTTACTAAAATGTAAAATTTGTTTCAATTTACGAGGGCCCAAATTTATCAAATTTGCAGGAACAAGGGCAGGGGGCAAAATCACATGTCATCTTTGCACTCGAATAGCGATTGGAGGCCGCGCACTTTCCCCACGGTCCATCATGTAGTCTACTTCGGTATCACAGCGAAATAAATATAACAACAGTTATTTCGCTCCATGCGTCAACCACTGTTTGAGGGGCACTGCCAGACAGGTGATATTCTGCCCAAACCATGGGCTCTCCAACCCTGCTCCTGCAGCTACCCAGTGCTTCATTTGGGAAACCAAGTGAAATATGTTCAGGAACATGACTGCAAAAGCCTGACTGAAATAACCTGACTGGAAAAGTGACTGGAATAGTGACTGGAAGAGCCTGACTGTAAGAGTATGACTGGAAGGGTCTAACTGGAAAAGTGACTGGAAGAGCTTGAGAGGAAGAGTGACTGGAAGAAACAGCCTGACTGGAAAAGTGACTGAAAGTACCTGACTGGAAGAGTGAAGGAAAAAGACTGACAGAAACAGCCTGAATAGAAAATTGACCGAAAGAACATGACTGAAAGAGTGGCTGAAAGAGCCTGACTGGAAAAGCCTGACTGGAAAAGTGACGGAAAGAGACTGACAGAATCAGCCTGACTGGAAGAGTGACTGGAAGAGCCTGACTGGAAGTGCCTGACTGGAAGAGTCTAACTGAAAGAGCCTGAATGGAAAAGCCTGACTGAAAGAGCTTCACTAGAAGCACCTGACTGAAAGAGCCTGACTAGAAGCACCTGACTGAAAGAGCATGACTGAAAGAGCCTGTCTGGAAGAGTGACTGGAAGAGCTTGAGAGGAAGAGTGAAGGAAAGAGACTGACAGAAACAGTCTGAATAGAAAATTGACCGAAAGAACATGACTGAAAGAGTGGCTGAAAGAGCCTGACTGGAAAAGCCTGACTGGAAAAGTGACGGAAAGAGACTGACAGAATCAGCCTGACTGGAAGAGTGACTGGAAGAGCCTGACTGGAAGAACCTGACTGAAAGAGCCTGACTGGAAGAGTCTGACTAAAAGAGTGACTGAAATAACCTGACTGAATGATTGACTGAAAGATAATTACTGGAAGAGCCTGACTGGAAGAGAGACTGAAAGAGTGGATAATGGAGCCTGACTGGAAGAGTGACTGGAACAACCTGACTAGAAGAGCCTGACTGAAAGAGCATGACTGGAAGAGTGACAGAAAAAAAGATGACTGAAAGAATGACTGAAATAGCCTGATTGAAAGAGTGACTGAAAGAGCCTGACTGAAAGAACATGGCTAGAAGAGTGACTGAATGAAAAGTGACTGAAAGAGCATGACTGATAAAGCCTGACTGAAATAAACTGCCTGGAAGAGTGACTGGAAGACTGGAGGAGCCTGACTGAAAAAGACTGACTGAAAAATCCTGACTGGAAAAGTGATGGAAAGAGACTGACGGAAACAGCCTGACTTGAAGAGGGACTGAAAGAGCCTGATTGAAATTGTGACTGAAAGAGTGGTTGAAAGAGTGTGACTGAATTATCCTGACTGGAAAATTTACTGAAAGAGCCTGACTGGAAGATCCTGACTGAAAACCCTTACTGAAAGAGTCTGACTAAAAGATTGACTGAAAGAGCTTGACTGGAAGAGTGACTGAAATAACATGCTTGGAAGAGTGACTGATAGAGAATTTCTGGAAGAGCCTGATTGGAAGTGTGACTGGCAGAGTGATTGGAAGAGTGCCTGGAAGAATTTATATATTAATTCCTGGATTACTTTAATTTTGGTGAATCTCTTATACAATGGGTTTAAGTTATGTACAGATGTAAAATAGAAAATAATGGCTACTTCTCAGAAAGTATTGTGCTTTTAAGAGGAGTAAAACAAGGCTGTCTGTTGTCTCCATATCTATTTATTATGGCCATTGAAGTACTATTGCTGTCCCCAGTCCACCTGAAGTTTCAACTGTTCTGCCTGTGGCTATGGAACCCTGACCTGTTCACCGGACGCGCTACCTGTCCCAGACCTGCTGTTTTCAACTCTCTAGAGACAGCAGGAGCGGTAGAGATACTCTGAATGATCAGCTATGAAAAGCCAACTGACATTTACTCCTGAGGTACTGACCTGTTGCACCCTCGACAACCACTGTGATTATTATTATTTGACCCTGCTGGTCATCTATGAACATTTTAACATCTTGGCCATGTTCTGTTATAATCTCCACCCGGCACAGCCAGAAGAGGACTGGCCAACCCTCATACTTTGGTTCCTCTCTAGGTTTCTTCCTAGGTTCTGGCCTTTCTAGGGAGTTTTTCCCAGCCACCGTGCTTTTACACCTGCATTGCTTGCTGTTTGGGGTTTAAGGCTGGGTTTCTGTACAGCCCTTTGTGACATCAGCTGATGCAAGAAGGGCTTTATGAATACATTTTATTGATTGATTGATACTAGCTTTTAAAATTATATCCAACAAGAACATCAAGAGGGTTAGAAATCCAGGGGATAAAAACAAAAGTGTCGATGTACGATGACTCTAGTCCACAATCTGGATCCCTGCACAGTCTCATTGAAGATCTTGATCATTTTTCTAGCCTCTCTGGATTAAAACCTAATTATGACATGTGCACCATATTACGTATTGGATCATTAAAACACAGTGTTTACACTACCTTGTAGTTTAACAATAAAATGGGCGGATGGTGAAGTAGACATACTTGGTATTCACGTCTCAAAAAATATAAATTAAATTACCACAATCAATTTCAATAGAAAGTTAGCAAAAATATATATGATTCTGCCACCACGGAGAGGTAAATACTTGTCTATTCATGGAAAACCCACATTGATTAAAAAGAGCGGTTGTTTTTTTTCTTTGTATTATCTTTTACCAGATCTAATGTGTTATATTCTCCTACATTCATTTCACATTTCCACAAACTTCAAAGTGTTTCCTTTCAAAGGGTATCAAGAATATGCATATCCTTGCTTCAGGTCCTGAGCTACAGGCAGTTAGATTTGGGTCATTTTAGGAGAAAATTGAAAAAAAGGGCGGATACTTAAGAGTTTAACTCTTTGGTCCTATCACAGTTTATTTCCTTACTAATGGCACTGCCTACTCCAGATTACTCGTTTTTTAAATCATATCAGCAAAAAAAGATTTCCTTTTATTTGTAATGCTAAGCCAGACAAAATTAAATGTGCCTATTTATGTAATGACTGTGAGTTTGGGTGGCTAAAATTATTAAATATTAAAGCTTTAAACCTCTCACTAAAACCTTCACTCATACATAAATTATACTTAAACCCAAAATGGTTCTCCAGTAGATTATTAAGAAAGGCTCATCCTTCGTTCAAAAATTGCCTTTTAGCCTTTATACAGATTACAACTTCTCATTTCCGACTAATTGAAATGAAATTAGATTTAAATTATCGCCCTTTCTTAAACAAGCCACACAAAGCTGGTTACAATTTCAGTGTTATCATCCAGAAAAGATTAAGCAAATATTACAACAAATATTATGGTTAAACTCAAATATACTGATTAACAAAAAAATATTTTTTATGGAAAAAAATGGAAAAAAATTGTATTATATTTTTTAATGATATTATGAATAGAAACAGAGGAATTATGTCACATGCGTAGTTATAGAAAATATATGAGAATATCTGCTCAATCCAAATTTACAACCAACTGATTGCAGCACTACCACAAAAATGGATGAGGCAAGTTGAAAAAGGAGAAGGTAGTTGTTTGCCTGCCACATATTAAAGATACAAATTGGCTGAAAGGAACTGCCACAAATTGAAAAATATACCAGTTTCATCTGAGGACAAAAATGTTGAAAGCTGCACCATACAGGTTACAGAATAAATGGGAGGAGATTTTCGATGTACCGATTCCATGGCATATGGTTTATGAACTGGTACAAAACATGACACATGATTCAACACTTAGAGTTTTTCAATTTAAATTATTATGTAAAGTTCTTGCCACCAACAGAATGCTACATATATGGGGCATACAACAATCTTAGCTCTGTAGATTTTGCTGTGAAGAGACAGAATCAATAGATACTTTATTAATGTATTGCCCCTATGTAGCTTGATTCTGGTCACAGGTTCAGGAATGGTTAAATAAAATTCACAACACACACAACATGCACTTAGAATTAACCTTCCAAATAGCAGTGTTGGAAAGCCATAGTCAGTCAATAAATAATATAATAATACTCCAAGGAAAGGTTTTCATATTTAGCTCACAATCTGTGGATACTGTACGATTAGAAAGGTACAAAAATGTTGTAAAACATCACAGCAAAATGTTTAATATATGGCACATGGAAACCAAACAAGGGTGGTCTATGGTGATAGGTGGGATGGGCTGAGAGTGGCTGAGGGGTGGGATTAAAGAGCTTATGTTAGGTAATGTATTATTGTTATGTGACTGCTTCATATATCACGTACATAAAATGTATATGTAAAATGTATGTATATGTAGCAAAAAAGCTGTAAAAAAAACTAAGATATTTGTCCTCCGAAAAGGGGGGGTGGTGGAAGTATTAATACAACATTTAAAAAAAATGTAAATAAAGAGTGACTGGAAGAGTGACTGATAGAGCCTGACTGGAAGAGTGACTGTAAAGAGCCTTACTGGAAGAGTGACTGAAAGAGCCTGACTGGAAGAGTGACTGAAAAAGCCTGACTGGAAAAGTGACTGAAAAAGCCTGACTGGAAAAGTGACTGAAACAGCCTGACTGGAAAAGTGACTGAAAAAGCCTGACTGGAAGAGTGACTGAAAAAGCCTGACTGGAAGAGTGACTGGAAGAGTGACTGGAAGAGAATGACTGGAATAGTGACTGCAAGAGCCTGACTGGAAAAGTGACTGGAAGAGTGACTGGAAGAGCCTGACTGGAAGAGCCTGACATGAAGAGTCTGACATGAAGAGCCTGACGGGAACATGGTGACTGGAACAACATGACTAGAAGAGTCTGACTGAAAGAGCCTGACTGTAAGCGCCTGACTGAAAGAACATGGCAAGAAGAGTGACTGAAAAAGCCTGACTGGAAGAGTGTCTGAAATAACCTGCCTGGAAGGGTGACTGAAAGATAATTACTGGAAGAGCCTGATTGGAAGAGTGACTGGAAGAGTGACTGGAAGAGTGATTGGAAGAGCCTGACTGGAAAAGACTGACTGAAAAATCGTGAAGGGAAAAGTGACTGATAGAGCCTGACTGGAAGACTGACGGAAGGAAACTGACAGAAACAGCTTGAATAGAAGAGTGAAAGGAAGAGCCTGACTTGAAAAGTGACTGGAAAAGTGACTGATAGTGCCTAACTGGAAGAGTGGCTGAATAGGCCTGACTGGAAGATTGGCTAAAAGAGCCTGACTGGACGATTGACAGAAAGAGTGACTGGAAGAGTCTGACTTGAAGAGCCTGAATGAAAAGTCTGACTGAAAGTGCCTGACAGAAAGAGACTGACAGAAACAGCCTGACTGGAAAAGTGACTGGAACAGCCTGACTGGAACAGCCTGACTGGAAGAGTGACAGAAAGAGACTTACAGAAACAGCCTGCCTGGAAAAGTGACTGGAAAGAGCCTGACTGAAAATGCCTGACTGAAAGAGCCTGACTGGAAGAGCCTGACTGAAACAAGATGAGTGGAAATGCCTGACTGGAAGAGTGACTGAAAGAGCCTGACAACAAGGGTGACTGAAAGGGCCTGAATGGAAGAGTGACTGAAAAGTCTGACTGGAAAATCCTGACTGGGAGAGCCTGGCTGGAAGAGCCTAATTTGAAGATCCTGACTGGAAGTGCCTGACGGAAAAAGACTGACAGAAACAGCCTGACTGGAAAAGTGACTGGAAAGAGCCTGACTGAAAGAGCCTGACTGAAAGAGCCTGACTGAAAGAGCCTGACTTAAGGTGTGATTGAAAGTGCTTGACTGGAATTGTTGCTCAAGAGCCTGACTGGAAGATTGAATGGAAGAGCCTGACTGAAAAAGACGTCCAGGAAGAGTCTGAAAGAGCCTGATTGGAAGAGTGACGGAAAGAGCCTGACTGGAACAGACTGACTGGAACAGCCTCACTGGAAGAGTGACTGAATGAGCGTGACTGAAAGAGCCTGACCGGAAGAGTGGCTGAAAAAGCCTGACTGAAAGTGACTGCCTTTAAGTGCCTGCCTGGAAGAGCCTGACTGGAACAGACTGACTGGAACAGCCTCACTGGAAGAGTGACTGAATGAGCGTGACTGAAAGAGCCTGACTGGAAGAGCGACTGAAAGAGCCTGACTGAAAGAGCTTGACTGAAAGAGCTTGACTCGAAGGGCCTTACAGGAAGAGTGACTGAAAAATCTGACTGGAAGAGCCTCACTGAAAGAGCCTGACTGAAGAGCCTGACTGAAAGAGCCTGACTTGAGGAGTGATTGAAAGAGTCTGACTGAAAGAGTCTGACTGAAAGAGCCTGACTGAAGAGCCTGACTGAAAGAGCCTGACTTGAGGTGTGATTGAAAGAGTCTGACTGAAAGAGTCTGACTGAAAGAGCCTGACTGAAGAGCCTGACTGAAAGAGCCTGACTTGAGGAGTGATTGAAAGAGTCTGACTGGAAGAGCATGACTGGATGACCCTGACTAGAAGAGTTACCAGTGCCAGTATTTGTTGCTTGACTGTGGACGGGGAGGGACGGGGGAGGAGTGTGATTTAGTGTGGACGGGGACGACGGGGGAGTAGTAAGATTGAGGGTGGATGTTTGACGATTGGGTAGGACGGTAGAGGAGTGGGATTGGACGGGAAAAGTAAAGTAAAAACAGAAAGAAAAACCGTGGTGTGTCCAAACTTTGGACTGGTAGTGTATATACAGTGCCTTCGTATTCAGTATTTAGACCCCTTGAATTTTCCACATTGTGTTACAGCCGTAATATATATTTTTTACCCCTTTTTCTCCCCAATTTTGTGGTTTCCAATTGGTTGTTACAGTCTTGTCCCATCGCTGCAACTCCCGCACGGACCCGGGAGAGGCAAAACTCAAAAGCCGTGCGTCCTCCGAAAAAAAAACCAGCCAAGCTGCACTGCTTCTTGACACAATGCCTGCTTAACCCGGAAGCCAGCCACACCAATGTGTCGGAGGAAACACTGTACACCTGGCAACCGTGTCAACTTGCATTTCTCCCGGCCAGCCACAGGAGTTGCTAGTGCGCGATGGGACAAGAACATCCCTGCCGCCCAAACCCTCCCCTAACCCAGATGATGTATGCTAATGTATGCCAAGAACATAGTGGCCTCCATCATTCTTAAATGGAAGCAGTTTGGAACCACCAAGACTCTTCCTAGAGCTGGCCGCCCAGCTAAACTGAGCAATCGGAGGAGAAAGGCATTGGTCAGGGAGGTGACCGATGGTCACTCTGACAGAGCTCCAGAGTTCCTCTGTGGAGATGGGAGAACCATCCAGAAGGACAACCATCTCTGCAGCACTCAACCAGTCAGGCCTTTATGGTAGAGTGGCCAGACGGAAGCAACCTCTCAGTAAAACGGTACATGACAGGCCGCTTGGAGTTTGCCAAAAGGCACCTAAAGACTCTCAAACCATGAGAAACAAGATTATCTGGTCTGATGAAACCAAGATTTAACTCTTTGTCATGAATATCAAGCGTCACGTCTGGAGAAAACCTGGGACTATCCCTGCGGTGAAGCATGGTGGTGGCAGAATCATGCTGTGGGAATGTTTTTCAGCAGCAGGTACTGGGAGACTAGTCAGGTTCGAGGCAAAAATGAACAGAGCAAAGTACAGAGAGATCCTTGATGAAAACCTACTCCAGAGCACTCAGGATCTCAGACTGGGGCAAAGGTTCACTAACAGGACAACGACCCTTAGCACACAGCCAAGACAACACAGGAGTGGCTTCGGGACAAGTCTCTGTATGTCCTAAAGTGGCCCAGCAAGAGCCTGGACTTGAACCTGACCGAACATCTCTGGAGAGACCGGAAAATAGATTTGCAGCAGCTCTCCCCATCCAACCTGACAGAGCTTGAGAGGATCTGCAGAGAAGAATGGGAAAGTATCCCGAAAATATAGGTGTGCCAAGCTTGTAGCATCATACCTAAAAAGACTCAATATTGTAATCGCTGCCAAAGGTGCTTCAACAAAGTGCTGAGTAAAGGGTCTGAATAAAATGTATTAGCAAAAATGTCTAAAAAACTGTTTTTTGCTGTATCATTATGTGGTATTGTGTGTAGATTGATTTGGAAAATAAACAATGTAATACATTTTTGATTAGGGCTGTAATGTAACAACATTTTGAAAAATACAAGGAGTCTGAATTCCCATTGCAAGAGCAGAGACATAAACATCTTGTCATTATGTCCATATCTCTGGTAACACTCTACACTGCAAAGTGAAGCGAGCCAATATATATATAGAGAGGCTAAACAAAACTCTCCTATATTACCTTACCGTTTGTTCTTGATTTATTACATAAGCTGTCATAACAGTTTACCCTTCGCTGAAATAACCCACTTCACAGTGAATTTGTTTTCCATTTACCTATCCATTGAGAGTGCAGAGAAACCGCATATTGTTTTCTTTGGCAATATAAGGACATTTGTGGTAATATACTATACTGACTATTTGGTTCAGATAGAGTAATATCACGCCATGCAATGGACTACTTCAAATGTAATAAACTGAATATCTCCCAAATGATCATATGATTTCACTTGTAAAGTGGATGGTAGCATAAAGACCACAGGGAAATGAGAAAAGCATCCAATTCCAAATACAAGAAACTTAGAAATGGCAAAATGATGTCATCAGTCTTAAACGTTGTCTTTTACGGCAAGGCATGAGCTACAACAGAGGCTGATTGGTGTCGCCTGGCAGCACGTGTAGCATAGATAGTGTTAGATAGCATTTCCATGCCTGGCAGCATGTGTAGCACAGATAGTGTTAGACAGCATTTCCATGGGCTCAGAGCCCGGTTTCCCCATAGCGATGGAACTTAGACTTTTCTAAGTGTTTTAAAGATGCATCTTTCCTACAACGTCCAAAGACGTGACATGCGATTCCCAAAACACCACTGTCGGAGCGAACATCTTTGAGGCACGTGTTGATACTGATAGGAATCAATGAAAGGAAACGCTGTTCTCGGATCAGCCTTCTCCACTCAAATCTCACCGTAACATTATAAATATTCTACAATACACAATATTTTGCTCCTAAATAAATAGTATCACCAATGCCTACAAATATTGATGCTTACCGTTATAACATTCAACTAAATCAAGATTTGGCACGTGAAACATATGGAGGCAAAAATTACAGACAGTAGTAGCCAAATAGCTACATACAACTAAATTGAATGAACATGAAATTGATTTCAGTATCATTGATATATAGGTATATAGCCTATACTATAGGTAGGCTATTTATCCGTTAATGTAGTCAACTCGGTTTTCAACAGAATTTCTTTTGTATCCTTCACTTGTTTGTAACAATTGCAAAGACATTGGCAACGTTGTATTTCTAGTCAACTTCATTGTCACAGAGAGACAGATAAGCTTCTTGATTCTATGTTTAGCAGAGATATTCCGTTGTCTAAAGACGTACTTCGTTGTCCTACGAGTGGTCTGAAGTAAGCATTTTCAAATGCAATTTCAGTGACGACGGTTTTGGGAAACAGCTCGGAGATTTAGCAATGCTCCTACGAAGGATCTAACGATGAACTTAGCCTTTGGACGGTTTTGGGAAACAGCTCGGAGATTTAACAATGCTCCTACGAAGGATCTAACGATGAACTTAGCCTTCAGAATGCCTAAATCTGAATGGTAATAATCAGATCTGGTGTGTTTACCAGGTAATAATCAGATCTGGTGTGTTTACCAGGTAATAATCAGATCTGGTGTGTTTACCAGGTATTAATCAGATCTGGTGTGTTTACCAGGTATTAATCAGATCTGGTGTGCTTACCAGGTAATAATCAGATCTGGTGTGATTACCAGGTAATAATCAGATCTGGTGTGATTACCAGGTAATAATCAGATCTGGTGTGTTTACCAGGTAATAATCAGATCTGGTGTGTTTACCAGGTAATAATCAGATCTGGTGTGTTTACCAGGTATTAATCAGATCTGGTGTGTTTACCAGGTAATAATCAGATCTGGTGTGTTTACCAGGTAATATTCAGATCTGGTGTGTTTACCAGGTAATAATCAGATCTGGTGTGTGTGCCAGGTAATAATCAGGCCTGGTGTGTCTGCCACATCCAGGTGGCTGCCATTTGATACTTTCCTTCTCATTAATTCATTACTAAATGTTTCTAGCGCCTTCATTGGCAAAGGGGACACTTTCGTAGACAGAGATGCCACATTTAACACTCTCTGTTCAGACCTCAATGCTGCAGGATATTAACTTGTTTTTACCTGCTTAGTTGACCTGAAATGAAACAGTAGCTTTGTTACTGTCCTATAATTAAATATGTTAATATTGGTGGAATTACATGTATTTGGCCATGGTCACAAAAGCTGTAACAAAAGTCCATGTACTATATCCCAAGACTCAGTCAGTTTCAGGGTCTATATTCAACATGTTTTGGATAGGCAGCCAGAGTCTTGGGACATCCTCAGTTCACTTTTCGGTTCAACTCAATCACCATGTTGACTAACAGACAGCACTTAATTCAGATACGGCTGGGATTAGAAAAAGTCTGGTGAATCAATAATACCAAGACAGCCCAGCCATACGCACATTCACAAACTATTTTTCATTTTGTAAACTTGGGGAATTGAACATGCTCTTTACAGGCAGGAGCTGGTGCCAGGAATCTAGTCCAGGAACCTTTACAATTATCTGTCTAGGTTCTAGAATGTCAGGAACCATTCCAACTCTCTGTCTGGATTCTATAAAGCCAGGCTTCTTCTCAGTTCTTGTGAAGGACACCCTGGTTGCATCACTTAGCTGTAGATCAGGGCCTGGTTTCCCAAAAACATCTTTAGGCTAAGTTTATTGTTAAAACCTTTGTAGGGCATCTTTAAATCTCCAAGCTGTTTCCAAAAACCATCATTATTAGCAACGCTTTATTAACACTCATAATCTCTAACGCTTGCATCAGAAGACTCGTAGAACAGCTAAGTGCGTTGTTAGATGTTTTTTTGCCTTCCTGCATCACTTTTACACAGAAGTTGATAACCGAGATGACTGCATTAAAATAATAAACAGTAGGCTATAGGCCTATTTCATTTAACTGAGTTCTATTTTGCCACTTTGGGCTACTGTCTGTAATTTGTCTCAATATATTTCATGATGTATAGCTTAACATCTGCGCAATGATGTGCCAAATCGGTAATTTTGTGAATTTTTATTGTGTAGGCCTAAGCACTAGAATAAGCCACCTCAATATTTACAGCTGTAGGTGGTATTACAGTGCATTGGGAAAGTATCAGACCCCTTGACTTTTTCCACATTTTGATACATTACAGCCTTATTCTAAAATGGATTAAGTAAAACATTTTCCTCATCAATATACTCACAATACCCCATAATGACAAAGTGAAAACTGTTTTTGTTTTATTTTTTTTTGCAAATGTATTACAAAAAAATTTTAACCCTTCGCTATGAGACTCGAAATTGAGCTCAGGTGCATCCTGTTTCCATTGATCATCCTTGAGATGTTTATACAACTTGATTGGAGTCCGCCTGTGGTAAATTCAATTGATTGGACATGATTGGAAAGGCACATACCTGTCTATATAAGGTCCCACAGTTGACAGTGCATGTCAGAGGAAAAACAAAGCCATGAGGTCAAAGGAATTGTCCATAGAGCTTCGAGACAGGATTGTGTCGATGAACAGATCTTGGGAAAGGTACCAAAACATTTCTGCAGCATTGAAGGTCCCTAAGAACAGCTATCTCTAGCTTAATCTTACGGCTAGGTGTCCTGCTTGTGGGACGAAAGTCGACAACATCCGGGGGAAATTGTAGAGCGCACAATTAAAATACAAAAATAGTCATATTAAACATTCATTAAAATACAAGTGACTAATATCATTCAAAAGCTTAAAATCTTGTTAATCGAACTGCGTTGTCCGATTTTACAATAGGCTTTACAGCGAAAGCATAGCATGCGATTGTCTGAGGACAGCGCCCCACATCAACATATTTTTCAACTAGCACAGGCGTCACAAAATCACAAATAGCGATAAAATAAATCACTTACTTTTCAAGATCTTCCTCTGTTTGCAATCCCAAGGGTCCCAGCTAGAAGATGAATGGTCATTTTGTTAGATTAAATCCTTATTTATATCCCAAAAAGTCTGTTTAGTTGGCGCCATCGATTTCAGTAATCCACTCGTTCAACATGCAGACAAAGGAATCCAAAAAACTACCGGTAAACTTCGTCCAAACAAGTCAAACGACGTTTCTACTTAATCCTCAGGTACTCTAAAATGTAAATCAACTATAATATTTCATACGGAAAGTAGTATGTTCAATAGGAAAGGAAAATTAGGAAGCGCGCACCCTTTTCCATGTGTGCCAAAAGACTGATATTCTTCCTTGACTCTCCTCACCTAAACTACAAATACTTCTTCATTTTTCAAGAATCAAGCCTGAAACCTTGAAAAAATACTGTTGACATCTAGTGGAAGCCATAGGAATTGCAATCTGGGAGACGGAATTACATGGAACTAATAGGTTAACATTGGAAGAGCCTGGGAATAT
The DNA here is from genome assembly GCA_003317085.1 of Hucho hucho. NCBI lineage: Eukaryota > Metazoa > Chordata > Actinopteri > Salmoniformes > Salmonidae > Hucho > Hucho hucho. Next base: position 63,377 of record QNTS01003107.1, read on the forward strand.
CAACAACAAACAAATTGGTTGGATTTTCTTCAGATTTTCGCCTGCCATATCAATTATGTTATACTCACAGACATTATGTTAACAGTTTTAGAAACTTCATAGTGTTTTCTATCCAATGCTACCAATTATCTGCAAATCCTAGATTCTGGGCCTGAGTAACAGGCAGTTTACTTTGGGCACGTCTGTCAGGCTTAAATTCAGGAAACTATACCCTATCCCTAAGAAGATCCAAGGAAGGGCCAGATGTATACAGAATGGTGTCGTCTGCGTAGAAGTGGATCAGAGAATCACCAGCAGCAAGAGCGACATCATTGATATATACAGTGAAAAGAGTCGGCCCGAGAATTCAACCCTGTGGCACCCCCATAGAGACTGCCAGAGGTCTGGACAACAGACCCTCCGATTTGACACACTGAACTCTATCTGAGAAGAAGTTGGTGAACCAGGCGAGGCAGTCATTTGAGAAACCAAGGCTATTAAGTCTGCCGATAAGAATACAGTGATTGACAGAGTCGAAAGACTTGGCCAGTTCGATGAAAACGGCTGCACAGTACTGTCTTTTATCTATGGCGGTTATGATATCGTTTAGGACCTTGAGCGTGGCTGAGGTGCACCCATGACCAGCTCGGAAACCAGATTGCATAGTGGAGAAGGTACGGTGGGATTCGAAATGGTCGGTGATCTGTTTGTTCACTTGGCTTTCAAAGACTTTAGAAAGGCAGGGCAGGATGGATATACAGTGGGGCAAAAAAGTATTTAGTCAGCCACCAATTGAGCAAGTTCTCTCACTTAAAAAGATGAGAAAGGCCTGTAATTTTCATCATAGGTACACTTCAACTATGACAGACAAAATGAGGAAAAAAAATCCAGAAAATCACATTGTAGGATTTTTAATGAATTTATTTGCAAATTATGGTGGAAAATAAGTATTTGGTCA
>QNTS01003107.1:74044-76544 GCA_003317085.1 Hucho hucho
ACTGGCTGGGGTCTCAGCTAGCTCTACTACTGGGTACTGGCTGGGGTCTCAGCTAGCTCTACTACTGGGTACTGGCTGGGGTCTCAGCTAGCTCTCCTACTGGGTACTGACTGGGGTCTCAGCTAGCTCTACTACTGGGTACTGACTGGGGTCTCAGCTAGCTCTACTACTGGCTACAATGGAACATACAATACAGTGTGATGGCATGTAACGTCTTCACCTCTGATTTTGAGCTGGTTTTAATGGTTAATCCGTTAAAATGTATTACATCAATCATTTTAGATTATATAAAGACTTTACTATTGTTTTTAATTCAAGAAAGTTCAGTTATGGCTTCTGACTCAGATTGAACATATTAATTTATTTGCCTATAATTATTTATTTAGCCATATGGGAGGTCAAATATGATGCGTAGTTTGTCATCCTTTCTAAGGACACAATCAATACTCTCTAATACTAGGTGGAGATATTATTATAATTTATCCATACAGACAAATATATCATCCACACTGTGTCATCTATGTCTCCCACAGGCTACGACATATAACGTCCTTTGGGTTACAGGTGTAAACAAGGAGCTACTAATAGCAAGCTGCTAAATCAGAACATACAGCTTGTGTAATACAGAGACACATTTAAATATTCCCGAAAATTAACAGAGAAAAATGGTACATCTCGATTTATGCCTCCAACATATTAGGAATGTGGGCCTATTTAATTTGTGACCAATAAACACTAATCTATCTATTCATGTCGTAATAAACATTAACGGGTAAAATTGGCATCTCCAAATGCCCTGCTAACAATGCAGATGAGTGTGACATCATTGTTCCATGACTTCTTCCCTTACTAGGACTTTTCCATGGTAGTTATCTGTCAGAGAACAGCAAAAGATCTAGGCTTGTTCATACACTTCTGATGCGGTCAAGTCAGCTTTATGCACAGCGTGCATTTTGGAGTTTGACACGCCGCCCAAACATCAGTGCTGCAGCATTAGGCATATACAGCGGCTCAGTCAGTCACATCAACCTATCAGACTCAAGCATTTGAGCAGGCTCGCCTGAGACTGAGGGCAAAGCGCATGTGAATTGAGGAAGAGAGGAAAAAAAGAAAAAACAACCTTTACATTTTAGAAGAGCAGGTACAGCCCCTCTCACATCCTTCTCTGTTATAAGCTGACATATGGAATTGTTTTAAGATGCTTATAGCATGGATCATTTAACTATTTTCATTTTGAATTGTAGGACTCGTTAAGGTATAACAAATATATATATAAATATTTGAAAAAACACATTGAATAACACATTCCTAAACTGCAAAAAAAAAAGACAGTCGAAAAATAAATCACAAGGAATGAAGTTTTGAAGTGTCTGTCCTGTATCTAGGAGATTAAAGAAAGCTCAGGAAATATGTTTTTTTGTGTCGCATATATAACCCCTTATTTGGGAAGGCACAAAACTACTTCCTTACATCCATATTTGGGAAATAACAGAGCTCTACCAGAAGTCAAGAGGGTCATACTAGCAAGGCCATATTAGAGTGGCAATTTGCATAGCATTTTTACTCATTTACACAATATTACTAAAATTACTTTATGTCTGATTCAATAGCTTTTACAGATATGCAAGCCTTGTTTAATAAGAAGTGATGTCAAATTTTAACAAATTATGGTAATGTTGTATGTCCACACATCAATTTTCAATTACATTGAAATTAATGGGTTTTCAGGTAATGTAGGCAATAGTGCAATGTCACTCATTGTCGCGCAAAGTCGTTTACGTTTTAAGTGATCCAGGTTCTTCCACCATGGTTCCCACATGTTCAGACATATCAAGTGATCCAGGTTCTTCCACCATGGTTCCCACATGTTCAGACATATCAAGTGATCTAGGTTCTTCCACCATGGTTCCCACATGTTCAGACATATCAATTGATCCAGGTTCTTCCACCATGGTTCCCACATGTTCAGACATATCAATTGATCCAGGTTCTTCCACCATGGTTCCCACATGTTCAGACATATCAATTGATCCAGGTTCTTCCACCATGGTACCCACATGTTCAGACATATCAATTAATCCAGGTTCTTCCACCATGGTTCCACATGTTCAGACATATCAATTGATCCAGGTTCTTCCACCATGGTTCCCACATGGTCAGACTACATTTTCAGATAATAAATGACGAAGTGCAGTTCTTTTGAATCACTATTATAGAAATGATTTTAAAGGCGATCTCAAAGTCAAAAAAAGTCAAAGTCACCATTATTAGTCAGTTGTACAACCGAATGCCTTCAACTGAAATGTGTCTTCCACATTTAACCCAACCCCTCTGAATCAGAGAGGTGCGGGGGGCTGCCTTAATCGACATCCACGTCTTCGGCGCAGAGGGAACAGTGGGTTAACTGCCTTGTTCAGGGGCAGAATGACAGATTTTTACCTTGTCAGCTCAGGGATTCGAACTTGCAACCCTCCGGTTACAAGTCCAACGCTCTAACCAC
>QNTS01003107.1:81544-97343 GCA_003317085.1 Hucho hucho
TTAAAAACTTTGCTTAGAACGTGAAATAATAAGTGACATTATAATGAAACATATTGTCTAATGTTATTGGAGAAAGGATACAGCTATTGCTATCTAACGGCCGTGTTCAATATGACGTATTGATTTCCCATAACTTCTACTAACGGGAATATTTAACGCCCATGACAAAATGTGATCCTTCTGTAATGTGAACAACATATTTGGAGCAACCTGTGTGTGTTGGAATAACATGTGTTTTTATAGCTATAAGAGAAATATATCTGTTTACATTGACCAAATATTTTCCTCTAGTTTTGAATATAATTCCTAGAGTTGGAAGGTGAAAGTGCGCCGCGCATTTATATCATGGAAGGAAAGCAACATACACATCTCGAGATTTGGTTTACTGGCTACTAGCACAAGTAATCCATATTCATTAGACAAGCGAGGCGCCTGCGCTCTTCAACGGTTGTTACTGCAACTCTGCTGTTTTCAGGTTGTAGCGACTGTTAACAAATGTCAGATACAGTCAACTGAACAAATGAAGTCAATGTGAACCAAACTGAAACGATAAGCTTTGCTTATTCTGTATGCTACGGGGTTCATAAGAGCCCAATGCACGCCGTGTTGGCTACACCGTCTGTCATTCAGACATCTTTACATGGAGACGGGAAGAGTTCCATGTCAGCTATTTTTGTATAATGGAGAATCTCAAAATATGGATTTCACCAGTTATATATATATTTCGTTTACATTCCAAAATGTAAAGCAAATGTCATTAAATGAGTCATAAAACACATTTAAAAATACATAAATAATATAATTAACATTTTACATAAAACAGACACATTGTCATTTGGTATTACAGAATAAAAGTCAACAAAGAACATTTGAAAACAGGAAAAAAAGAAAAGGAGGGGAATTAAAATGAATAATAATTATAGTCTTATTGTGTTCGTTTTGTTGTTAGATTTTTACGACTAAGCATATTGAGTGATTGTTAAGGCACCTCTTGTATTATCGCTAGTTGGAGGGTTAACCCTAACCCTCCACAAACAACTTGAACTTTGACTAAACCTAACGGAATCTCTGAATAGACATATTTCTGTAATGTCTGTTTGTGTAGCAATTGAATTTGTACATGGGAGAACATGCGTTTTAATTCGGCCTCGGCCACGAAGTGCCATGTGTTGCTTCGGCAAGCCAGTGGTGCGGTGTTATAAAGCTACGTTACGATCGGTAACATCTAATGATATTACAAAAAGTTACATTTTAGGCCCATTTGTTAGGACATTTAAGACCAGAGTCGATATTGATCTATGCCTCTCTGCCTTCTAGCTTTGTCAGAAAAATTCATGAAACGATAAGGACCAGGTCTTTTCAAACAAAATGAATCTCATTGTATGAATCAAAACATATGTTTGGATATTTACATATAGCCTCCGCAGCATTTCTACTGGGTCTAACGGTGCGTGAATGAAAACGTATCAACACTATAACCTAGATAGATAGTGTTAAATAGAGTCGAAAAAAGTCACTTTAGTACCATCATTCATTTATCTAAAAAAATTAATAGCCCATGCAAAGAAAATATGAATACATTTCAAACAAATCACCTCAGATATCATGCATTTCCGCCATTCCATACACACACACGCACACACACACAAACACACGCACACACACACACACACTCTGTGTGGACTGTGACTGATGATTGATCATCACGCAATACTACATTGTGTGCAGTCGATTTAGTTTCGGCTTTTATTGTGGAATTGTTTCATTTTTCCTCCGTTCCCAATGTGTCATGTTGTCAGCTGCAGACGGACGGATCTACGGAACATTGTAGTCTGGGTCGCCTCGCCCAGCGCACTGGCAGTGTTAACCACGCAGGCCAGGCTTGTGATCACTGGCGTCTGTCTGTTGACGTGAACCCTGCCTAATGGTCCGGTCAACCAGGCTGTACCACGGAACAAAGACTACAACACTGACTCGAGAAGTCCCAACACTTCCTCAACACTAGACTATGGCATCCATCCGACACAGCTAGCTAAGGGGAAACTGAATAAACATCGAGAACAATTAAGTAACAACATAAACAATTTCGTTTTACTCTGACTGAGAAGTAGAACTGTCACTATTCATCTTTTCGATGCTCACATTACTCGAGGGCAAGGGCTGGGATGTTGCTTAAGGATAAAAGGGACACAAGGACAGGGGAAATCGAATTACTTAACATTAATTCGTATTACTGAATTTGATTCTGCAAGCCTTAAAAGGCAAGCATGATGTGATTTAGAATTATACGCGTTGATAAGCGTATAATGCAGCCGGGTTTCACACTAATATGTTGGTCCAAATGTGTCCCTTTTTATTGACGTGGTATGAAGTAGCCTATGCGCCACATCATTTTGTCATTTTAATTCTTCAGGCCTACGTTTAGTATTTTAATTAATTTGTTATATTGAATAACTCATATGTAATGATTTAATAAAAGACCTAGGCATCTCTTTACGTTTTGTTTTGTTATGCATGAGTGTATAGAAAGATAATCACACATCATTCATTTTGATATCCAGTCATAGGCCTGTTTAAACAACATATAGGCTATAAGAAACAAAAATATGGAAAGGCAAATAGTTGGTTGTAAGTTTTAATCCTTTAATATAGTACGAAATGTAACCAAACATTTTTTTGCAAACTAAATTTTACATACTAGCGCATTTCTCCATAAATACCCATAATTTCTAACATGTGTTACCCTTTACATGCGGATAAATATGGAAAATTTAGCTATTTACATGTAGGTAATACTTCCTTGACATTATCAAGGTAATGAACAAATAGTTGTTATATTTTTATCACGAAGGCCTACATAAACAGACGACACGGAGTTTCAGGCTTTCACTATACAACGATTTATCGACATGACATTAAATAACAACAATGGTAAAGTACTGTGCTACTCCAACTGGACCGTAGACGGAATGTTGCACCAAATACAAAAGCACATAGATAGAGTAATATTCGGTAAGGTCGACATCATAGTGGAGACGGAATTTATACTGAGTAATTCACATTGGGTACACATCAACTACAACATTCGCAATATTATTGTTAAAACCATCTCATTTTCCATATATCTAGGGACCACATTTGCACAAATCCGTTAAACTGTTATATAAGTATTTACAAAATACAATATTACATTTTTGAACTGGGAATCTTTATGTACTAAAAAAAGGAGGAAAAAGAATCAGGCCACGACCCGCAGATAGCATGCATTGAGATCTCTTGTGTGCAGTCTTTCAAAAAAGAGGCAGGGGGGAAAAAAACGTTAACTCGGTAGCTGGCTTTGCACCTTGTCCATGCATCTCTCTCTCTCTCTCTCTTTCTCTCTTTCTCGCTTTCTCTTTTAGCCGTGAACCAACCATTTTGGGTTCCTTTTTTTTTTCTCTCGCTCGGTCCACGCGTTATAGGCTGACTTTCAAAGTCTTTGATTCCAGTCCTATTTCTGCAGTCTTTGTGAAAATATTTTTACACGTACCATTCATTAAAATTTGACGACAGCGTGGTGTGGTGACTGGTCGTGTGGTGCACTGTCGAGGCTGCCGGTGATATGGAACTGGAACTCTGGTTCTCTGTGGACGGGGACACGATGGTAGGCGGCGTGGACGACTCGTACCCGGAGCTGGCCGCTGGCGACGGCTGGGGTCCTTGCGTGGTAGCCTCGTGAACCTGCGAGAAAGAGGAAAAACAAAAGTTTGACATTTTACAGTGTAGAATTCATAGACTGGCATGCTTTCTAGAAATAATGCAGGCTTCCAGTTTGATTCTCAATTGTGAGGATCATAAATAACAATAAGCTAAATGTTCACGATAAACCACTTTTTAATGTCCAAGACGTTCAAATGTATGACGCAATCTTTTTGGATATGACAACAGAAAGGCTTTATGAAGACACAACAGGTATTTGCATTTTGCTGCATGGTGTGTCTCCCTGCTGTTTCTGTGTTCGTGTTTGCTGGAATGTAGGCTGTGCGTTGCATTTTTTATGCATTGCACTTTTCATTCTCGAAAAGGGTGTAGGAATGAAAAATATATATATATAATTATAAATTCAATGGATTTATAACATGTAAAAGTAAACCCGATGATGTACCTTCATGTGTTTCCGCAGAGAGCTGGGATGTGTGTAGGACTTGTCGCACATCTTGCAGAGATAGGGCTTGTCAGAAGTATGGACGTGCATGTGTTTCTTCCGGTCGCTGCTGTTAGCAAACCGCCTGTCGCAGCCATCAAACTCACACTTGAAAGGCTTCTCACCTAAAAATATAAATATATATATATATATATTATTTTAAATGTTACACAATGACAAATATAAATTGAACATTGACATTTCAGTGACGTGGGGGAATTTAGGCTACCACCACATTTGAACATGACAGAACGTTATCTGCAGGTATATGACAGCATTCGTTATACTACCGATATATTAAATGGCCGTATATATAATCATACCTTAATATTTTTGTTGTGATGACATGTTTACTGGTACCGCTAAGATAGCAACCAATGCAACAGCCATGTCACATCGGTCCTATTTCACAACCTAGTGAATTCTATTCATTTAAAAAGGTACAGAATAGGAATACTAGGCTGTTGTCGCACATGACTAAATAAAGCAAGAGTGGTATTAAATGGACAATAGTACATCAACAAACATAATCAAAACATTGAAGCTATAATAGCCTAACATTTCTTACGCCATCCGTTTTTTCGGAGTGGATATTGTGATCATGCTTTTGATTCTTACCAGTGTGTGTCCTTTTGTGGATTTTTAGATTTTCCGATCGGGCAAACACTTTTCCACAGCCGGGGAAGGGACATGGGAATGGTTTCTCTCCCGTGTGTACTCTGATATGATTTACAAGTTTGTATTTGGCTTTGAACGGTTTTCCTTCTCGGACGCACTCTTCCCAAAAGCAAATATGGTTCGACTGCTCCGGTCCCCCAACATGCTCTACAGTCAGGTGGGTCACGAGCTCGTGCATCGTGCTGAAAGTTTTGTTGCAAGCCTTTTTGGGGTTCGACAACTGTTCGGGCTCGACCCACTTACAGATGAGCTCTTGTTTGATGGGCTGCCTCATGTATCGGAAGAAGGCCCCTGCCCCGTGGTGAGCCGCCATGTTCATGTTCATAGGGCCATAGCCATGCAGCTGGGAGGAGGTGTAGTGGTCGGAGCGGGGGCTCGTAACGTGGGCATACTGGTCAGCCCGGCCGTACATGTCCCCGGTAAAGCCAAGGCGCATCTGGCTGTTGACGACATTAGACGACGCATGGCTGGCGGCTTGCTCGTGGAGTCCCGGGAAGAGCAGGTGCCCGGTGGCATCGGAGTGTCCATGTGGCCCTGCAAAACTTCCAGCTGCGGAGGCAAACAGGCTGTGCTGCGCGCTGGTTGCGTCTCCGAAGCCCCGGTTTCTGAAGAGAAAGTCCCGGGTGGAGTTGAATGCTGCCGTGGAGTAAGAACTGACGTGTGTCGGGTGGTGGTGGTGACCCAGGGCGGCAGCAGCATAGCCGGGAGCCTGGGAGGAGAACGCAGTCTGGCCGGAGCTAAGGTCGTGAGAGCTGTGGTTGATTTTAAAAGCGCCCATCCCGTCTGCGAACGGATTTATCCCCAAAGCCACTTCTCTTTCTGTTACTTCGCCTGTTGAGTGATGCCTTGAGGAGCCAAACGTAGTGACTCCTATGGTGGGGTACTGGGGTCCTGCGTCCAGCAGCATCTTCCGTCAGTCTACAACTCAATGAGGCAACTGAGAGTAGGAATTAAAAATTTAAAATATTCTTCTGACCTCTATACCTCTCTCTCTCTCTGCTCTGCAAACAATATCTATCGGACTTTACTGAGCTGACCAAACTCCAATCCACATATGTTCTATTTACCTAAAACAAGAAAGGAATGTGTCCTGTTCTACCTCTCATCCGATCCACACGCGAATCATGGAGGCTACAATATTGTATTTTGCGGTTTCTCTTCCTGTGGCGTAACTTTCACCTCCCCAGTCAGGCGGTGAGCAGTAGACTGATAGTCGTAATCATTTCTGCAGATAAATGAATTGAAAAGACAACACAGTCCACCCCTGATGAATGGGGAGGGAGGGGTGGGGTGTGGGAGCGGGGGGGGGGGCAACATGTGACCCGGTACTCAGACATTCATTGGAGGACGCCCTATCCCCCTACCAACGTTCACCCACCAAATAACAATCCGCGTGCCGTGGCCCCCTCTCCTATTGGTCCGTGTGCATCATCAATCCCAGGTATTGTGAGATTGCTGACGGTGGTTTTGGTTAAACGGCTGAATAACAGAAGAAAGAAAGTTGAGATATATAAAAGCAACAAAAGACGGTGTGAAAACGTAGGACAGTCGTTGGCTATTCAGTCACACGATACACTGCTAAAAGTCTAAATGCGTGTTCCTCTACAACTAATGCATAGCAGCAACCATACTCTCCATGCAGTGTTAAGATACATGTTCTCTGAGCACTAAGTTGTGTGCTAATTCTGATGTTGAGCATGGCCATTCGGCTGCACAAGAAGTCAATGTGTCGCTTAATGTTGTTGCACAATCTTTCTCTGACAGCACAGAGACTGGGGAGGCCAGTCTTTCTCTGACAGCACAGAGACTGGGGAGGCCAGTCTTTCTCTGACAGCACAGAGACTGGGGAGGCCAGTCTTTCTCTGACAGCACAGAGACTGGGGAGGCCAGTCTTTCTCTAACAGCACAGAGACTGGGGAGGCCAGTCTTTCTCTGACAGCACAGAGACTGGGGAGGCCAGTCTTTCTCTGACAGCACAGAGACTGAGAGGCAGTATACTACAAACGCTTTGTTGTTGATGCGGGCCTTTTTTTCTCTTCTTCATAGGATACAAGTTGAGGGCATGGCGGTGTCTTTGTTGATTTCCATGGCGATCTTTGGATTCAGTGAAATGTCCGGCGGATGAGAGGGGAACAGAAAAGAAAACTCATTGCCCCACTCTCCGTTCAAGTGTGAGTTAGGAATACACAACAATATATTACGTTTTTTCTAACGTTACGTGGGAATCCTACAACACGACTCAAACGTCAATATGACATTAAACAATAACATAAGGCCGCGATGACTTGAAAATATGACTAATAGTAATCATACATTGTACCATGATACAGCGCGTTTATATTAATTTGTCAGATCAGGTAGGCTAGAGGTCTATTTCCAATGTTGAAAAACACTGAAAGTTACAATCCCTAGGTACTCATCACGCCGTCTGCATACAGCACCTCGTTTTACGAAGTTGTCGTCGAAGTTAGCACTTCATGTGTTGCTATTTACACGTCAGGTGTTCTCTGTGACCATGAAAACATACAGGGCCTTGGCTATAGTTGTCTGTGAACACTCTATTCTGCAGCTCTCTCCCTCTCTCTACATTCCCATGTTCCTTTTGTTTTTTTTTGTTGCAGCAGCAACCTCATAAAGGGAGCATCTGCAGTCAGGACTCTCACATCACCATTCTCACCTGAAACACATGCTGACAAACGTCCCCCCCCCCCCCCAAAAAAAAGCATACAAAAAGTTATCATCATAAAGAAAACATATTAATCCCTTATTTACAATAATAGTAATAATGATATCTCAAGCACTCCTGGTTGAAAACTGGTAATAGCCTGTATGTAGAACGTTGTGGGTTGTAGAAGGTTATCAAGTGGGATTTGCGGGGCTCGCTGCTGGAACCTCCGACTGCTGGAGTTCAAAGCCACATGAACAAACGTGCCATACGAACCATTAAAATATCATCTTGACTGCCAGTTTCTGCTTCATACACTCCAGAGAGACAAACGTGAAGACAACAGAGTCTAGAGTTCTCATTCTTTTACCGTGCAACTTTTAGTAAGTTTTTTTTTTTTTTTTGTTAAAGTAGACTACCACAACACACACACACACAATCTGGAAGACGCTTCAACAGGTGGAAAACGGTCAGGATGGCACGTGTGTCGAAGTGACTTTGAAAGAGGGAAGAAATACGTACTTCTAGGACTTCCAAACACATAAAAGGTGTCGGGGAACCCTCAAATAAACCAACAAAAAAGCAAATATGGTTCATAGTTGAATCATGCATGTTTTTATTTTGACTTATTTTATCTGCAATCGGAAGTATCCGGTGATTGACGCATGCGTTGTTAACTGATTCTTTATTTGGATACGGCAATGGAGAACCTCTACATCAGGCTGACCAATGATATGGATTCCATTAGTGGAGGCCTGTAAGTAAGTTATGGTCGATAGGGACAGGCTACAAGGCATTGCTTTGATCTAAACATAACAGTGATATTATGATAGTGATATTAAGTATATAATTTGGTGTCTAACAGCTGATATTAATTGCGTTAAAATTGGCCTTATTCTGAAATGCATTTGAGTTTAGATAGGCAATCTAATTCCGATTGGTGAAAGGCATGTGCTTGTTACAAAATATATATATATATACAGTGTATGTATATAGCCTATAAACCCATTATGCGTTTTGGGAATTGCTGGGATATGGTCTGGTCTTGGTCAAGAGGGTTCATCTTGGACCAGAAATAACTAAGTATTGTAACGATCCCACTTCTGACACCAATGTAATGAAACAGGCAGGGAGCAGGTCTCGAACCCTCGACCTTCTAGCCCGAAGTCCAGCGCGCTATCGACAGTGCCGCAAAAGCATGCTCGTGCGGCAGAGTCGATATCCACGCGTATAAACCCAGGGTCGTTACACTATATATACATTACTGCAGTGTGTTCTCGAGATGCCTCTTTCTCTCTCTCTTCTCTCTCTCTTCTCTCTCTCTCTCTCTCTTTCTCTCTGCAGACTACAACAACCCTACACTAGGCACCGGGGTGGGGGTCCTAACCGAGTTAAGTGCACGTACATTTAAGGTATATCACTTTTTATGCACTATTCTCTATACACGTATTCTGACCTTGAATTTAAGCACGATAATGGTATGCTATTAACCCGCTATTCGTTTAGGGGTGGAGATCACAGATATTAAGGTGTGTCCGAGCTGTGTCTACATATATGCTGTATTCTGACTTTAAGTCCTTCTTTAATTCCACCACCTTTACGTTGCGTTGAAACAATCAATAAGGTCGATCAACCTGTCGGTTACAAGTGGAACAACATCTACTTTCTTTATTCTGATAGAAATCACACCATTCTCCGTGCACTGTCATTTACAGATAAGAGCTATTGATAAGAGCTGGGTAAATGAGTAATCCGTTTGGATCAAGCGATTGTAAATATAAATGAAAATTATTTTAGATCTATTTTACCTTATGATCACTGGAGACACATGTGAAACCAGTCATATGGCTGCAAATTGAAGCAAATCAACGTATCACATTTTTTCCGCAGTGAAGTTTATGAAATGCTGGCCTTGTAACTTTCAGGGATGAAATGTGAAGAGCCAAGCTATAGGCTTCTGTAGCCATGCGCAAATGACAGTACAGCGCCAAACATACCTTGTTGATTTATGGTTTCTAGAATGTTTTAAATGTACGCCCGACTTTTCACTGTATTTAAAATATGTACAAAATATGTACAATTTGTATCCTTTTAAATATTAGACACTATCAGTAGCCAGCGTCAGTTATATCCACATACATTTATAATTGTCACTTTGGTGTTAGTTTACCTTTCTTTCCTCTGTCACGTTGGTGTTGTTGTTCCTGAGGATCGCTAGCAATATATGGATCATATTAGGCTAACCTATTACATACACGTTGTTCAATAATTTAGGACATGTAACCTACTGTATTTGAATCATCCTTTTACTCAGGACCACACGTAGCAGTTTAAACCTGGAGCCTGACGCACGGTTCACGACGACTGGACAGTTGTCATCACAGTTCCATGATTAGTGAGGATTATTAGGGTAGATTTAAAGCACTACTGGTCAAACCCCTATTGTACACTTTTCTCACCTTCCAATATTTCATGAATTTAACAATTGAATATTGCAGCTTCAGGATTAATCAAACCATAGTTTTTTTTTTTTATCACAAATAGATGTCATGCATAAAGGCTCTCCAAAACAGTTTTTTTTTTAATTTATAATTAATAAATACTTTCCTAACCCTAAATAATATTCAAGATCAGATTATTTTTTAAGTCTAACAATTGGTGCTGAAAAGTATCCCTGACATTCTGAACCGTTCTCTCCGTGTATTCCAGTGAGTCTATCGAGAATAAGCACCACATTTAAAGGGATGGCTTTAAGATAAATGTACTGAAACTCCTGTTGACTGAAAACTCTACGAGAAAATATGTTGGCCAGCGAGTGGGAGGGGTTTCAGCGTGTTGAATTAAATGTATTCAGTGCCCGCAAGAGGACCACGCCTGCAAAGCCCGTTCCGCACCTGCATAAGGTAAGTCTGAATACCAACTACTGAGAAGTGCGTTAGGAACGGCGTGCATAGGGAAGGTGTACATTTCCTAAGTCTGAATCAGGTCCCCTGGAGCAGAGAGGCCATTTCATAAACATAGCCAGGGTCACATCATATTTACTTGTTTATGACGTGCTTGACGTGGCGTTGTCAATAGTGAATATGATTCTCAAGTCACATTCACTTTTTGTTGTTGTTCTGGTAACTGATACACATGCAGGAAGGCGTGAGGAGTGCTACTCACACGGGTAGCTGGAGACGGTGTCTAGCATTGTGAGCAGTGTGCAGTGTTCGGTAGGCGAGTACAAAAGTTGCCGATGCACTTCTTGCCTGCATGTTTTGAGACAACAAGAATAGTCTTAAACGAAATCGAGCCCAAAAAGTTACTTTTATACATTGGTAGCTGTACTTGTAATGACCACTATATTGAGATTACTAACGGAATATATATATATATATATATATATATATATATATATATATATATATATATATATTTTTTTTAATTTTTTTACTGATACACGAATTAATTCAACAGTGAGAATGGACCGTTTTTTTGTTCACTAGCGCAATGAGCCTCGTGCATGGATGAACATAACCCAATCTGGGTCTCTGAAATAAATACCTATTGAGGCGATGGTCACAAAGTAGTCAAATATTTGCGTGACACGCTGTCAAAAGAAATTAAGGCTTTTACTGCCTCTGAAATACCCATCGCTCTCTGAGACAACAACCCAATGATTGACTACTATGGATACTTTATAATCCGACTAATAGCTAAACAGATATACATGGGATATTTGACATGAATCTAATGGTAACGGTTTGACCCCCTTTTGGGTCAATTCACAGAACAATTCCTATTTGTCTCCGACTGATTTGATTAAGATAAAGGGCCCATACGCAATTTAGATTAAAATAAAGAGTATTTAAGTAGCTGTGGATTAATATGCATTAATTTGTGCATTGCGCATGAATTTACAAAATGTTGAAGTAGAAGAAAGAAAATATGCAACGTTTTAGTGGGGGGAGGACCCGTGACAAACATTTGACCATGGTGACTAATATAAATAGATAACGTAGAAGCGGAATGGCGTTGTTTGAAATGTTAATGATATCACGTCGCAGCTCAATCTCTTTATTATGTATTTTAATGTTTAGGTCTAATGTAGGCTTAATGACGTGTACAAAACACTACAGCATAGCAACGAGCGCAGACGAGCGGACGACCAGGGCACTTTGATAGTTTTTAAATATATATATATATATTTGTAGCTTTTGTTTTCTCCTATTACGCTCATAGATAATCACCAACTTTGACGCAAAAATCATCTATTATGCATAAGTTAACTAACCTTTACGCATATACGTTGACATGCTTAATACCCAATGCTTACTGCCAATAATTTCTCCTTTCAAAGTAAATAATATGTTGTATAGTATGTTTTCAGACATAAGTAGTATGTTTTCAGACGTACATTCTTCAACACACACGTTATAGTTTTTGTTGTTGTGGCCGAGCAAATGTACAGCCTTCCTCCTAAAAATGGGATGTAACATCATGGATCTAAACGCATTGGTTTAGAAGAAGAAGAAAAAATCTTACGAGTGGAGAGGAAAAACTTCATGAACTATTAACTCCCATCTTCTAACATAATAAAAAAAAAATTAAATACGTTTTGTGATTTAAGGTACAGTCTAACAGCGGTGTAGTCACTGGGTTGTTGATTTGATAGCAGTGGATAATCAATAAGATTCACTTTTATGTTTTCGACAGCCGTTTCCTTCACCAGTGGACGGCCCTCTCCCTCACCGAGTATCATTGCCAAGTATAAACTCATATTTTAGCAAGTCTTATTTTTGGCTTAAATCTCTGCCACTCTTGCGTTGTTCTGCGCTGTGCGCCTCCTCCCCGTTCCCCTGATCCGCTCCCGTTCAGGGTCTCAATCCGACATGGATCGTGGGCGAAATTAGCCCGTATCATAACAACAGGTCGGTTCCATTACTTTTCCCCGGGACAATGGACGGCGTCGTCCCTATTCACTAATACACAGAAACCGACCCCGCGACGAAGAGGAGGAAGCGCAGCTAGCAAGGACTGGGTTTTTGCGGTGCGGAGGACGTATAAAAATGTTTTCTTTATCTTACCGTATCTTTTTTGGCCTTGGAGTGTGATGCGTAAAAACTCCACACCGCGGAAAATTGCTTTAGAGAAAACGACTAGACGCATGTTGGAAAATATTTTCTGTACTTTGATACCCACATTTTCTGATTGTATGAATTCCAATGACATTGTATTTTCGTAAGTTATGAAGTTGTATTTGTTTATTGGTTGTTATCTGTAGCCTACAACTTTTTTTAGAGGGGCTACTTGTCCTTTAGGCCTACTTTCCCTGTCTATTTTAGGTGTTTGTTTGCTTACAACAAAACTTGGGTATATTGCGCTACCATAACTCTTAGTCAGTCAGTCGAAGATATGACAGCTATACCTTTGGTGTAGGCCCAACGGTTTAACTTTTGAAGTTTAAAGTACAAATAACCTTTGCAATTGGAATATATCTTTCTCTTCCAAGTGTTTGCCTGAGGCTCGGCGCAGGCGCTCTGGCTGCTGCTTGCTGTCACTAAAACAATTTTCTTCACATTGGAAACTGTCACAAGTGACGTCAATCACGGGGCTCTGACCAATTAGAAGGCGGGGTGATTGTTTAGCTCGGCGGGTTGCAGCGCCTACCATGAATCTCTATTCACTATCAAAGCTTCCTGCTGCTGCCGGCCAACCGAATGCGATTCCATGCAGCTACTCTACAACTTATGAACGGTTTTTTTCTTCTTCTATATTTTAGTTTTTTTTTTAATCTGCATATTAGGGTTTTTTTTTCTATATTTTTAGTTTTTAAATATTTTTTTTTTTGGGGGGGGGGGTATTTTTTTCATTGCGATTAAAATATATTTGTCATCATCATTATTATTTTGCCTGCTGTCAAGTTATTCTAGAATTAGGAGTAATGAGCATGGATGTTTTGGGAAACCATGTGATGGGCCCTACGATTTCCAAACGGAACACGGCGCTGAGATTAGTTGACTTGGCAGGGGCGTACCACCATCACCATCATCACCACCATACCCCTCAGAGCGTGACAGGCTTCCCGGGGTTCAGCAGCCATCCACACTCAATGGCTCACTCGCACCCTGGGGAGATTACTGCGGAACCCCGCCTGGGGCCGAGTCCATTCGGGCCAGAACACATGGGGCACTCCGCGGCCCTCAAAATCAGCCCAGCCCATCATTATCCACACCACCATCACCACCACAATCATCATATGGCAGGCCACAGTGAAGTGGTCTCCAGTCAAACGGGAGCTTTTGGCCCGGTGCAGGCGGCGACCGTCCCTTATTCCATGTCCCACACCGCCCAGGCGTTATCCGCAGCCGCAGGTAGGGATTTCCTCATTCGGAGAGATCTGACAGCTCAAGCCATGCCGGTACTGACCGACCAGAGCCCCGGTTCAACCTCTCATCACGGAATGTTTGTCTCAACAACAGGTAGCTATCCGGGACACTACGGCCATCACCCTGATGCTGGTAGCCATGCCCTCTTCTCCGGACTCCACCATGAGCAGTCATCTAACGGAGCACCAGGTGGCCAAGCCATGAATGGACAAATAAGGTTAGGAATACCTGGCGAAATGTACGTTAGGTCTGATCACTTGAGTCAAGTGGCGAGCTCCAGGGCTGATCCGTTCTCCGCCTCGACATTACATGGCTACGGCGGTCTGAACCATCTGAACATGAACCTCGGCGCCCACCACCACCACGGAGCCGGTGCATTCTTCCGCTACATGAGGCAACCGATAAAGCAAGAACTCATCTGCAAGTGGCACGAACCGGAACACTCGACGAAAAAACTCTGCTCTAAAACTTACGGCACGATGCACGAGCTGGTAACGCATGTGACGGTGGAGCACGTCGGTGGACCCGAGATGGCTAACCATATCTGCTTCTGGGAAGAGTGTCCTAGAGAAGGAAAACCATTTAAAGCCAAGTACAAACTTGTAAATCATATCAGAGTGCACACCGGAGAGAAACCATTTCCATGTCCCTTCCCCGGCTGTGGAAAAGTGTTTGCCCGATCAGAGAATCTGAAGATCCACAAGAGGACTCACACAGGTAAGAGGCTTTATTTACAGTTCAGAGGCACGGGTAAAAAAAATGCATCCTCAAACGTTTGCAGGAGGTTACGATGTGAATTTTCTGCGATCATTAATGGATTGAACACCATTCCTCACTAGAGCTAAATTCACATTTCTATTCGAAGTTGCATTTAAATGAAATGTTATTTTTAAATCTATGCTGTACAGTAGCCACAACATAAAATAAAGGGAAACAAATATATTATTTAGTTAGTGGGTTGTTGGACGATTTAATTTCCAACGTGTTTGTTGTGAGTTGCTCAAGTGGTGTCCAGAGTTGTACAGAGATAATACTACAGGCGGGTTATGCTAGGAAAGTTCTCTCACTCAGGCGTTTGACGTGTGCACTCTCTTGTTTGTGCCAAAACATGCCGTCAGAAAAGAGACTGAGGCCTACACGGACTGTTCTGTCCGACTGTTGCTTTGCCTGCTGTGGGGACATGAAATCAAACACGTCAGATAGTAAGTCGACGCTTACTTTTCTGAAATCTCACATAGCAGCGGTAGTAGCTATGTAGTGGAGTGGAAATACATGGTGGTTGTTTTTTTTGACCTGTTGCTGGAGCACACATTTTACACCTCTGACATGCACAACCCGTGGATATATTTTAAAGATATATACTGTACCTTGATTTTGTCAAAGAGACTCTGTTGAGATATGTTGTTAAGCATGGAACTCAATAGTCAACTAGAATAATGACAATACAAATGATTCCTATTTTTGAGGAATCATTACTCATGGCTAAGAAAACATGGCAACATACAGTAAGTCGGTAAATGTTAGAATTTGCACGGTGCTATCTTCTTCTTCTTGTTATTATTATTATTATTAAATATGTGATTAATAACGAGTTCATCTTATTAATACTATATATATATATATATATACATAATTGTTTTACTTTTAATCATTGTTGTTGTTATCATTCATTATTATCATTGGCTATTAGAGGTGGGGTGGAATGTAGTAATATAAGTAGTACTAGTAGTACTAGTAGTAGAAGTATTAGTAGAAGTACTACTGGTAGTAGTAGTAGTAGTATTACTAGTAATAGTAGTAGAAGTAGTAGTAGTAGTAGTAGTAGTAGTAGTAGTAGTGGTGGTGGTGGTGGTGGTGGTAGTTGTAGTAGTAGTAGTAGTAGTAGTAGTAGTAGTAGTGGTA
>QNTS01003107.1:102909-114707 GCA_003317085.1 Hucho hucho
TAGTAGTGGTAGTAGTTGTAGTAGTAGTAGTAGTAGTAGTAGTAGTGGTAGTAGTAGTAGTAGTAGTAGTAGTAGTAGTTGTAGTAGTAGTAGTAGTAGTAGTAGTAGTGGTAGTAGTAGTAGTAGTAGTAGTAGTAGTTTTAGTAGTGGTATTAGTAGTAGTAGTAGTAGTAGTAGTGGTAGTAGTTTTAGTAGTGGTATTAGTAGTAGTAGTGGTAGTAGTTTTTGTAGTGGTATTAGTAGTAGTAGTAGTAGTAGTAGTAGTAGTGGTAGTAGTTTTTGTAGTGGTATTAGTAGTAGTAGTGGTAGTAGTAGTGGTATTAGTTTTAGTAGTGGTATTAGTAGTAGTAGTAGTAGTAGTAGTAGTAGTAGTGGTAGTAGTTTTTGTAGTGGTATTAGTAGTAGTAGTGGTAGTAGTTTTAGTAGTGGTATTAGTAGTAGTAGTGGTAGTAGTTTTAGTAGTAGTATTAGTAGTAGTAGTAGTAGTAGTAGTGGTAGTAGTTTTAGTAGTGGTATTAGTAGTAGTAGTAGTAGTAGTAGTGGTAGTAGTTTTTGTAGTGGTATTAGTAGTAGTAGTGGGAGTAGTTTTAGTAGTGGTATTAGTAGTAGTAGTGGTAGTAGTTTTAGTAGTGGTATTAGTTGTAGTAGTAGTAGTAGTAGTAGGCTTTAAGGGGGGCTGTAACAGTGTACCAGGTAGGGTTTGCAGCAGGCTGTATGAGGGGCTGTAACATTGTACCAGGTAGGGTTTGCAGCAGGCTATATGTGGGGCTGTAACATTGTAACCTGTAGGGTTACCTTGAGCACTGACCCGCTTCTCCAGCCTGTCTAATTCCATACCTGCTGGATATGTGTAATGGAGCTTACTGTTCTGATTTCAATGTACTACATTTTCCCTTTTCAAAACTGACGTTTCGACCTAAATAAGAAACCTTCCTTAAGGCCTTTGAAAACCATGTGTCAGAACAGCACCTAATGTGACTCTGACTACTTCATGCTGAATCCATTCATGCCTCCACATGTATTATTCATATCATTTGCTCACATTACTTAAGTAGAAATCTGTTAAATGATTTGTGCATGTGTTGACTCCCAAGGCCCTTGGTCCAGGGTGTCATGTTTTTAAACCTACCCGGATCTGTGGTTATGGCTGGTTTCCCCCTGGGGTGTGTTCCCGAGACGTGTTCGTGTACTACACTAATATCCCTGATTGCCTCTCAGTCCAACAGCTGAAGGTCAAATTGATATTCAACGTGCCTGTGTAATTAGAATGGAGCAATTATATATTCTCTGTTGCTATGCCTATAGCTGCCTGACTACATGGCCTTGCATTAGAGGAATCAGCATAGTAGCATTTCAAAGTAATTAGTTCAACCATGATGTTTTTTTTTTGCCAGATCATGCTGGATAGGCTACATGTCCTAAGGGTTAGATATTACAGGCTAATCAAGACAAATGTTGTTTTATTTACATTAATTTCCCCCCTTAGGTGCATGGTTCAAATAGCCAATATAGAAATAGTAGGCAACATGACAAGTATGGCTTTAACAACTTGTTTAGCTTTAACTGAGTTTGTTTCGTAGGGAAATATAAGTTCTATATGCAACCAATTCACATCCTGTAGATGATCATCAATAAAAACATGTTTTCAATGGAACTAATAGCAAACAGTCCTAAAGGAACTCAGCTGGTTCATTAGGCTGTCCTAAAGGAACTCAGCTTGTTCATTGGGCTGTCCTAAAGGAACCCAGCTGGTTCATTGGGCTGTCCTAAAGGAACCCAGCTGGTTCATTGGGCTGTCCTAAAGGAACTCAGCTGGTTCATTAGGCTGTCCTAAAGGAACTCAGCTGGTTCATTGGGCTGTCCTAAAGGAACTCAGCTTGTTCATTGGGCTGTCCTAAAGGAACTCAGCTGGTTCATTGGGCTGTCCTAAAGGTACTCAGCTGGTTCATTAGGCTGTCCTAAAGGAACTCAGCTGGTTCATTGGGCTGTCCTAAAAGAACTCAGCTCGTTCATTGGGTCAAGTACAATAGGCAATACACTGAATGCCAATATGGTTTTATTTGACATAACTCATGTCACATGTGGCCATGCATCACCAACCCCAAAATAAAACAGCTGTTTTGATTTATGCTTTTGGGTTTTCTGAATCCAACGCTTAACTTTTGTTCACTTATTTCAGGTGAGAAACCCTTCAAATGTGAGTTTGACGGCTGCGACCGACGTTTCGCCAACAGCAGTGACCGTAAGAAGCACTCCCACGTGCACACCAGCGATAAGCCGTACAACTGCAAAGTGAGAGGCTGTGACAAATCCTACACACACCCCAGCTCTCTCCGAAAACACATGAAAGTGCACTGCAAGTCTCCACCACCAAGTTCTGGCTACGAGTCTTCAACCCCGTCATTAGTGTCCCCATCATCGGACTTAGGCCGAGAACCAGCAGCCTCGTCCCAACCCGCCAATTTAAGCGAGTGGTACGTCTGTCATAGTTCTGGTGCGAGCGGAACTCAGACACCTCCCAGCGGCTCCTCCAGCCCTGATCCCGGGGATGAGACACCCGGACACTACAGACACCCGGAGCGAAGGGACGCTTTCTAACCAAAACTGGCCCAGAAAATAATTCTAATAGATATTAAAGATATTTTCTAATATACCCGTGGACTTACAAAATTAACACATCGAAAAGGTCTGTTTTCTAAGGCCCAAAATCATTCAATGTACTGTCTGGCATATCGGACCAGTAAGACACTGCCAAATGTATCTTGTGATAGCTCTCTTCTATCCCAATGTGTTTGGAGAAAAAAAATGTATTATTCTCGTACCAGGTTATTGTACGCATGTATCTTGCTGTATTCTTTTGTAAATCGAGTTTTGACTTCAATATCTTTTTAATTTATTTTTTGAATCTGACATGAACATTTTTGTATTATCGCACCAAAGTGTTTCAATATAAAAACATTTAAAAAATGAAATGTACATTTGTAAATTGATACGTTTCGATGTGCAAGTGGTAACGGTAATTTTTGTAAGCTTTGGTATTCCAGCTGTTTTTTTTTATTGTTTGCTATACTTATTTGTATAAATTAAATAATTGAAACGTTTGGAGTTTCATGCAAGACACATTGTCTCCATTTGTGATGGTCTATTCTATTTTATTGAATCGTTTTCATATAGTCTATTTGATATTATTACATTTAATTAATAAATGTTTGGTCAACGTGGGCATTTTGTGATTTTGTAATTCTTGTCAATATTTGTTAGTAATGCATTTTTATGAAAATGTGATCCTATCGAGAAAATACACTCGGAATATGTACCAAACTGCCTTGTAATTTGTCAGTATTTTGAATAAATCGTGTACGATAAAAATTAAATTTTCATTTTCTGGGCCTTGACTTTTTAATATTGATATAGACATAAAATAACGAATTTATTCGAATACATATCCTGTCAGGGTACTGTCAACCAATACATGACAGGGTGCTCTAAAACGCCTTGAACCTCACATGCTGTACTCATGTATAACAAGACAGCAGAGAAGAATAGCACCAGTCTTTCTTTTAAATAAAGGAGCCGTGAGACCAAACACGTTTCTATCACTATATTCAACAGCGAGCCTTAGTGCCATTCGTGGCTTATTTATTCTCAGGTAGCATGTGTTGTTCTACTGCTTTAGCCTCTTGCCAACGTGCAGCCGTAAAAAAAAAAATTATACCATTAAGACACTTTGAAAATAAGCCATTGTCCTCGGTGTTGTACATAGCACGAGTTTACTCTAAACTTATTTCATCCCTGAACACTGGAAAATCACAAAGCAATTCTTTAAATGAAAATCCAGATTTTATTTTGCGAAAATACTCTTCACTGGTCGTGTCCATGTCTTATTTGTGTGGGATGTATTTTTCTCTTAGATAAAGTGTGGTTTTATGGGAGATGCGGGCAGGGTTTGATGAAAGGCTCGTATATTCTCATCCAGACTTCAAAGATCTTTTTAACACAAAGAGCCATTTCTTCATGACGGTGAGTCCTCACGGTGAATTAAGATTTCTATAGCAATAGCCGAGTCAAACTCGAATAATATGGGGCCAAGTCTGAGGACTTCAGCGCCTCTTCAAAAGAATGTAATATTTGCTACCCATGGGGTAGGAAACGGTAATCTATGTTCTTTCTATTCAATATAAAGAGAAAATGTTATTTTGCTATATTTTTACAACTATCAAAAGAGGAGCCGATAGAATTACGCACGTATTCTCACAATAATAGACTTGCATTGCAAAGCTGCTTGAATGCGTCCTGTGAACTTACTGTGGGTTCTTTGAACTGAAGATGCACTGTGGGTTCTGTGAACTGAAGACTGGGCTTACTGTGGGTTCTACTTTCTTTAAGAAGAGCAGGGTATAGCTACGTGTTTGGGGTTGAAGGGAATGGGCACGACCATGCAAACAGTGTTTTTTAGAGATCTCCAAATAGGTGAAGTTTCCTACGTGACTGAGCTAATTGTAGTGCACATGGGCGTTTAGGCTAGCTAACATGTAATAGCGTTATGCTTCTAATAACATGAACATTCCTCTTATTAAAAAATATACAATAATAGCCTATCAACGGGTATTTGTCTTCATTTATTCCATAATTTCAAACATACACCGGGCACTGTTATGCACTAATTAAGACATGCGCATACATTCTTTTACGAGGATCCGAGGCATATTTGTCGTAAAGAGGCTGAGAAATTGCAGAACCCGCTGCAGAACATAAGCCATTCTGAGGCACGAACAAGGCGGGAGTCCCCCACTGTCTGATACCTTCAGATGTTTGTTCATTTGGTGCTTGTATTGGTTTACTCTGTCCAAGTGCCCCACATAAAATAATAAATAATTAGCACTACAACAAATAACCAAACGGTGGATTCCTCTCCTTAGCATCAGCTCTTGTGCCTGAATTGGGTAAAATATAGTTCGGTCTCAATTGAAGCCAAGAGTCTTTGAAGCAGGACATACGATCTGAGTGATTCTACCATTCTTCCAAAGACGCAGATAACACGAAAATACTTCTTTGTCACGGATGTGTTTCGACCCATCTCTGTTGCGCCGTCCAAATATTTTAGTTCCAGCCGTCAAAGATGAGACAAGGACTGACGACAGAATGGTATATTATAATATTTTTAATACGCAAGTCAGATTTACAATGACGGTCTACCGGGGGCAACTGGCTTGTTCAGGAGCAGACCGTTAGATGTTCACCTTGTCAGCTCGGGAATTCAATCTAGCAACCTTCACGGTATACTGACCTAACGCTCTGACCACTAGGCTACGTGTGTCTGTAAAAAACAATAAACACCCACAAATCTAAGTAACTGGTTCCACAGCCTTTTTTTTGTGTACTGAACCTTTCGGTTCAAGTGTTACCTGAGCAAAAACATTATTGGTGGCCCAAATTTAGCTCCGATTTCATAAAACGTGGGCAAAAAAAATTTAAATGTAAAATTATGCGTTTGCTCAACTTGTGTCATATGGTCATTCAACTATAAATTATTAGTTGGGCAAATTTAACTAAAAAAGCCTATACAACTGCTTATAACATACAATGTTTTCAACTTACATATTCAACTTACATGGTCATTTATACAGTAATTATTATTCAACATGACTTCCCCTGAGATTTGACCTCACAACCTCTTGGTTCAATGCACGAGTGTCTTTTAAGAGAGCTGAGATTTACTTTGAAGTGCAAAGTGTTTCAATACAGGTGTATTGAGTCATTGCCACAGTGACATAGCAAGAACATCGGAATGCTGTGAAACAAGAGGTTGTGAGTTCAAATCCTAGGTGAAGATATGTTGAAAATTAATTACAGAACAAATTCACAAGCACACAATGATCATATGTGTAAGTTAAATCAAGGGTAAATACTCAAATAATAATTTATAATTGAATGAACACATGAGAGAAGTTGAGCAAACACATCTTAAGTTGACTGAATTTGTGCCTACAAAATTTTGCCAGTTATAGCTCAGTGAGGATATCACAGTTTACTGTCAGTCCAGTTATAGCTCGGTGAGGGTATCACAACGTAAAGTTTAGATCCTAAATCGCACTCTATTGGATGGACAGCGTGATGGAGAAGGCTGGTTGGACAGCGTGATGGAGAAGGCTGGTTGGACAGCGTGATGGAGAAGGCTGGTTGGACAGCGTGATGGGGAAGGCTGGTTGGACAGCGTGATGGGGACAGCGTGATGGAGAAGGCTGGTTGGACAGCGTGATGGAGAAGGCTGGATGGACAGCATGATGGGGAAAGCTGGTTGCGCAGTGTGATGGGGAAGACAGATTGGGCAGTGTGATGGAGGACGTGTGACCATCATAATTGTATTTTTAATAAATAATAATAATAATAGTAGTAACAATAATTCATTTAATTAATTATAATTGTAATACTAAAAACCATCCACAACACAGAATATAGAACAAAGAGAACAATCAAAGCTATATATACAGGTGTTGTCAGATCTGGAGAACATGAGAACAGAATTATCAGAGGTCCTTGAAAGCGTTTCTGAACAGCACGGTCTTCAGCTGTTTCTTAAAGAGGACAGAGACTCTGCAGCCTTAATAGTGTCTGGAAGTGTGTTCCACAGACGCTGAGCCCTGTTACCCATAGTTTTTAGTCTGGGTAACAGGGCTTTTAATGAGCATGCTCTGATCATCCATTGACAACACTGTTATGTCAGTGTTAAGAACGGAGACTCTGGAACTACCGGGGTGGATATGGTGTGTTTGTGTGTTTACATGTTAGAGCTGCGGCTGGCTGAGCCTCCTGTGTGTTGCCACCGGTATATCTGATTTATACAGCAGTCTTGAAGATAACATCGGCAGTATCTACATGTCCTCCAATGTTTGAACACGCACAACCGTCTGTATCTTCCTGTCCAAAGGGAACCTTAAAGCTGAAACATTGGCCTGTATACAGGCTCTGATCCTATGAGTCACCAGATATACCTAACCTCCGTTCATGAATGCATGAAGGTAACGTTCCATTACAATCTCACACGGGTGTGTTATTTGCTCTGAATGTTCCGATTAAATTGCATGTTAGTCTGTTTAGATAAGGTTTCACTGTAACGTGGTAGTAGTATAAGTTCAGTGTCTAAGACCTCAAATAACACCAGACTGAAGACACAAGCCTAATTCAATGGCAAAAAGGTAATTTTCGTTAAAATATATAAGCATTACATTAATTACAGATTACCTTAAAAAATATATATATATAAATTTTGCATATATGCTGCAAAAAAGAAAATGGATCAATTGAATTTATTGTCCTTGGCCCTCTCAGCATCATCCCAAAGTGTCCTTAGACTCGTCTGAGTGTGAAATATAATTTCTTTGTAAAATCATGGAGGCGGTAATCCGACTTCCGGAAACTGTCCTGTATTATCGAACAAAGGTCTTTTAATAGGGGGGATTAGCGCGCCGGCCGCTCTGGAAGCCATTCAGCGCTCCATTTCATGTCATAATGACCAGACACGGAGTGTTCCGGCCGGAACTCATATTCACAACCAAAAAAGGACAGGTGCGAATACCAAACAAGTCAATATATCCAACGAGACTAAAGGACACTTCACCACCGCCACAAAGGGAAAAACGTGGATGTAGGATACAAGTATCTCCAGTCAAATAATTACTTTGGCTTAAACCAGAGTAAAACACAATAATGGAATAATGGAATATGATTTTTTTTCCACATCAACAAAAGTCATGTTTTAAAGATGAACTAACAAGCCAACACTGCTTGCACGTATTAGATGAGTTGTTAGTATATCCAAGTCTACTGCGTCAAACTACCCGAATGCTTAGTCCGAATATGAACAGGGCCTAGTGTTTTCATAGTCATCTTTATCAATGTAGGGTTCAATTCAGATTACACCCTCGGGATATGTTATTTCACTTTAATAACAAACGTGACCCAACAAAATAGGCATTCGATATAGTCGACTCATGGACAAAAAAATGAACAACAACTTGTGAATTTGTGAGAGTCGAGTAAGTCAAAGCCAAGGATGAGTCATGACGGGAGTCGGCAGAATGTGCCCCCCAAGAGTTCGGGATTACCACCGTCCGTCCCCCAGTTTCAGGCGGGAAGTTATTTTACTTTCATGGATGAGCGGACTCCCTCCAATGCGAATCAGACCCACATAGTTAGTACGTCTGAGCTCTAACTACCTTCGCATAATGTGGTAGAATGTGCAACACTTCTTCGCACCTGCACATTGAATAGGAACTCCCTTTCAGAGAGAGAGAGAGATACGCTTGTTGGCCTTGAGACTCTATGCAGCTGGATGAATGAAGCAGGCCAACCGTGCTTATTCCGCTTGCCTTTGATCCCACACTACCCTCTCTAATTTGCTGCTATAGTTTTCTGCAAGGACAGTCTATTTAGCATTAGAACCTCCATTTAGACTAAATAGAGAGAATACACAACATGACATTAAAGGGGACGGGTCTTTATGATGATGTGTACAGTGCTTTATGAAAACGTATTTCAGCAGCTAAAGCATCTTCATACAATCATCATCTCTTCTCTCTTCAGCCTGTATGATCTCCCAGTTGATTGCCTCAAATGTCTAAGGTAAAAGGTTGGTTCATTAACTCTGCAAAGTAGTTTGTGTTTACGCGTGTGTGTGTGTGTGTGTTTGTTTACTCGCGCGTGCGTGTGTGTGTGTGTGTGTGTGTGTGTGCGTGCAGGTTATACCCCTCTGGATGTCCATGTATTGTTCTGGGTTATGATGTAATCAGCGACATTATTGTTGATGCCAGCTCTTGTCAAACATGGTCTCTGTCTTGGGATTGGACTGATTTAACCTTCCATTCATCTGAGAGGGCCTTGCTAGAACTATCGTCCAAAAGTCTCCAATAAGCAAGGATTTTCTATTAATATCTAGTGGTAAAAAAAAAAAAAAACATTATATATTGGTTCTATTTGACTTTTACTTTTGTACACTTCTAGCTTTAATCAGCAGTGATTTGCAGAGAGAAAAAAACATCTGGAAAATTCGGAATGATGCTGGTCGAATACGCTGTGCAGTACATGTGCATTCCAAAACCTGTTACGCACGAAATTAATGTCAAACTATAGCAGACAACTCCCGCTTCAAGTAAAAACTTGATAAAAACGGACCCGATTGGTAGTCTGCCAAGAAGACAAACTATAAAACCAGGTAAATCAACATTTGCTCTCCAAATTAAAAACCCCGTCTGGTCGTCCCCCCTAACGGAAAAGCAAATCAACGTTTTAATTTAATGTACAGCATCCGCGGGGGTCTATCAGTGAAAATAACGACATAACTGCAAACAAAACTAACGAAATTATCCAGAACGGACATATTTCCCCCTGTCATTAATACGGGCCAGGCTGTCTATTAATCACTAAAACCAAATATGACATATCAGAACGGAGCAATGTGTGTCTCTCTCTCTGTGTGTGTGTGTGTGTGTGTGTGTGTGTGTGCAGTGGCGTCACGCACCATCAACATCTGAGGGGGCACAAAGTATGTAAGGATGGCTGGGGGGAGAATTTAGCATTCTTAGCAATCTAGAGCCCAATTCATTATGCTCCAGGTCAAGATGTCTATTTTTCTGTTTAACTAAGCACACCTCGTAGGCTGTCTGTATCCTCTTGACTGGTGGTTATATTTTTTTAAAGGTCATGAACAGTCCAAATCGTGTTTTTCCTGATATGTGATGAATTTTGGATGATACCAGACAGAAGCATGACAAATGACTGTTGCTTCTACGATACATTGATACAGTTTGATAATAAAGTTACTGTCCACTCCTCAATGTCAAACATTTGGATTCAGGAGGCGGGACTATTAAGGGGATAGGGTGACACCACGCTAACTCTCTAATTTAAAATGCACCAACGGTAACACGATATCATCTAACCTAATTTAAATAAGTACCGGCTTGTAATCAACATCAGAGAAGGTGTGTTTGCAGAAAAGCATGATTTATATAGCTCGATAGCTACTCTACTGGTGCCAAAATTTGATTGTATGGTATCAGCCGATATAATTGAAAGTTTACCCTATTCATCTAATGCAAAAATACTTATAGGTTTCCCCTTTCATATGTGTCTGATGTTGGCTAGTTACTGGCTAGCTACAGCATGGAACAAGATGGGGGGGGGGGGGAAAGGTCATTCAAAAAACTCAGATGCAGTTGTCGTGTCAACACATCAGTCAGGGCTGCTGTGTATCGCATCACCAGAGACACACGGGAGATGTATACAAACATTTATTGACATAATAGTTGATGCAATTTCAATGTTGTTTGAGTTGCTTTGTGTGTCATCACATTAGCTTGACATGGTATTACTGCAACGCTGTCACACTGCATCCAAGTTGCTTGACGTAGGCGTTGTTTCAAAGAGCTGTCAGTTAAGGAGAACTCATGAATATATGAGTATGTTCCCCGCCAACACAGCCTGTCTTTTCAAACTTCCTGGTAGTTAGCCATGAGAGGAAAAAGTTTTAATTTTATTTATTTTTTTAATTGTGAGCATTTCTATCCAGAACAAAAATTATGACTGACATGTTAGTCACTCAAAATACTATTTCACAGAGGAATCAAAAAGACTGTTTGGGACCTTTAAAGGATTAAATTAAATATACATCTATGTCTCTTGGTTAAAAACTTGATAAAATATTGAAAGGAATATGAGTCTTATATAGTACATTTAGTTATTGCTTGTTTTTCAAAAGTCTGCCAACCTTGCCAGTAGGCATGCCAGCTAAGAGAGGTAGCTGCTCTAACTGAAATGGCTTGTTGGCTGCTAATTATGAATTTGAAGACTGACAACCTATCTGGGCTAATTAAAGCCAACTTCAGAAGACTGTTAGGTGGCTAGAAGCTACTGAGAAACTACAACAAAATAAGTTCTTTTTTTTAAATAAAGATAACAAATCTGAGGAGTCACATGAGGCCTCTCTTTGTGTGTGTGGTGTGTGTGTGTATGTGTGTGTGTGTATCTGTGTGTATGTGTGTGTGTATGTGTGGACCACAGCGTCTGGACTGAAGATATGTGTATAGCCTGCCATCAACATAACGGCAGCCATGTTTAGTGTACCATAATGCAATAATGACAATAATGAAAAGCATGGAATAATAATGAAAGCAACGTTATCAGATTCATATCAGGGGGGCCATGCATCATCCAGAATAAATTATGATGAATTTGTGAACGTGCCCGTTGGCGATTAAGAAGGTCTCTTATCAAATCTCTCTCTCCACCCCCACTGTTACAGTGTTACTGCTAACCACCACAGTTACAATGTTACTGCTAACCCTCACTGTTACAGTGTTACTGATAACCTCCACTGTTAAAATGTTACTGCTAACCACCACTGTTACAATGTTACTGCTAACCCTCACTGTTACAATGTTACTGCTAACCCTCACTGTTACAATGTTACTGCTAACCACCACTGTTACAATGTTACTGCTAACCCCCACTGTTACAATGTTACTGCTAACCCTCACTGTTACAATGTTACTGATAATTACCAATGTTACAATGTTACTGCTAAACCCCACTGCCACAGTGTTACTGCTAAACCGAAACTGTTACAATGTTACTGCTAACCCCCACTGTTACAATGTCAATGCTAACCCTCACTGTTACAGTGTTACTGCTAAACCCCACTGCCACAGTGTTACTGCTAACCCCCACTGCCACAGTGTTACTGCTAACCACCACTGTTACGATGTTACTGCTAAACCCCACTGTTACAATGTTACTGCTAA
>QNTS01003109.1:24857-35108 GCA_003317085.1 Hucho hucho
CGACCAGTGTGATATCTATTCTGCAGCCAAACTAGATCGACCAGTGTGATATCTATTCTGCAGCCAAACTAGATCGACCAGTGTGATATCTATTCTGCAGCCAAACTATAACTATTTTCATTCCAGAGATGTAATCAGCACAATAATGAAAATCGGGGAACGGAGGAACTAGTTTGAAGTAGGTCCATTGGAATGATCATGAAAAATGTTGATTATTGATATGAATAGCAGCAATAAAACTGTCAAATGAGCTTATGTGTCGTAAATACTAGTAGCGTAGCCTTCCTCTGTGTGCGAAGAACTCAGGATCTAACAGGAAAATGTGAGTCTCATCCTGATCCAATCAGATGTCAGAATTCCCAGACTCTACCAGGGCCAGGGGGGTGATCCCTCCATCATCCCCTTCCTCCATCCCTCCTCCTTCCCCTTCTTCATCCCTCCTCCTTCTCCACCTCCATTCCTCCTTTACGCGTCACCATGTCGTTAGACAGGACCGTTATAAATGGCTCTGCACACACTTCTGAAGCACGCCAAAGGGATTTACAGAGCTTCAGCAAGACACAAAGGAGGGAAAATTCTACAAAGAGAAAACTACCTTTCACTGAATCAGAATGTCTAAGCTTGCAGAGAGAACCCTTTTCATTTTATACATTTCAATGCAGGTAAATAGATTCAGTTAACGTTACAGAGTAGGCTCATCCAAACTACAGCATGTGAAGAACATGAAAGCAAGGAGCAACAACTTTGCAAAAATCACATTTGAACACAGTTTTCCCTTCTTTTTTTTCAGATTTGCTCACAGATCTTGGCGCAGGTGTGTCCGACAAGGTGCCTCTGTCCGCAGGAGCCTCCGACGTGCGCCCCCGGGGTCCAGTTGATTTTGGATGACTGCGCATGCTGTCTGGTCTGTGCGAGGCAGAAAGGAGAGTTGTGCTCGGAAATAAATCCCTGTGATACACACAGGGGTCTGAATTGCGACTACACGGCCGGTGTACATCAGAGGACAGGTGTCTGTGTCGGTGAGTCATGTGTTAATTATATTGAACAAGTGATGTCCCTTGTGTAGGTGTCAGAGCGGGGTAGATTCCCTGGCCTTGTCTCAATTGGATTTGCTCAACTCCTGCGCACCTCTCTCCTCTGTCCTCTCTCGCCTCCTTCCGAAAATGGTCAAAGGTAATCGAAGAGTGGCAGCAGGGACCCCGCCCCTATCTAAGAGCTATTGATGATGATGATGATGATGATAATGATGAATTTGGTCTATTATTTGAGAACTCCTGTTTTTACAATTCACATTAATTTGAAAACACAATCACTTAAATATATGATTTTTTTTATTTTATCCAGATATGAGTATTGGAAATTAAATTTTAAATAATGATTTGTGTTTTTCTTGTGTCCTCCTCTCTTCCACAGCTCATGAAGGAGACATCTGCCTGTTGGACGGTTCAGTGTACCAGAACGGGGAGACCTTCTTCCCCAGCTGCAAGTACCAGTGCACCTGCAGGGACGGTCAGATCGCCTGCGTGCCGCGCTGCAACCTGGACGTGATGCTGCCGGGCCCTGACTGCCCTCTACCCAGGAAGGTGGCGGTCCCAGGGGAGTGCTGTGAGAAGTGGATATGTGAGCCCCAACCAGAGGCCAGTGCCCTGGGCAGCTTCGCCATGGCTGGTAAGCACTCAGTCTCTTTGCTCTAAAATCAAATCAAATGTTATTTGTCACATGTGCCGAATACAACAGGTGTAGGTAGACCTTACAGTGAAATGTTTACCTACAAGCCCTTAACCAACAATGCAGTTCTAAGAAAAATAAGTTTTAAGGAAAAAATAGATAAGTAAAAAATAACAATGAAATAACAAATAACAATTAAAGAGCAACAGTAAAATAAAAATTAAATAACAAATAATGAAAGAGCACCAGTAAAATAACAATTAAATAACAAATAATGAAAGAGCACCAGTAAAATAACAATTAAATAACAAATAATGAAAGAGCACCAGTAAAATAACAATTAAATAACAAATAATTAAAGAGCAACAGTAAAATAACAATCTCTAGTGTACTACATGGGGAATAGGGTTCCATATGGGAAGCAGTTCCTCTCTCTACTTCTTTCTGCTTCTGACGTGACTGATACTCTGGTTCAAGCCACAAAGTCAAGAGATTCTTGCATGCCTCTAGGTTGACCTGGCTGGCTCTGTGTGAAGGGAAATGCTGAATTGCCTCAGAGTACAGAGAGATACTCACAGAGAAAGTTGACTTATCCCAGGAAACCTCTGTGTAGACCTCTGTAGCCAGCCAAAACATTCCATTTCGTGTGCTCTGGAATGTGAAGTACCTTGGATCGTTCTTAATCTGTGATTAATGGACTTTAGGCACCTAAAGAAATAATTTCCGATAGAACTGTGAATTGGATTACCTGTATACCGATTATACACCAGTGTAGGGGAATCAATTATGCAAACCACACAGATCCCAGTACCAGCCTAACATAAGTTACCTCTTATGCACTTTTGCCCAGTAATTCTTATGTCCGTCAATCAATCTAGCATGCATCTGTATTTTCCATGTCACAACATCTGTCTCATCCGGTGTGTCTCTCCCTGTCCCCCCGTACAGCCTACAGACAGGAGGAGACAGTGGGGTTTGACTCGTGGGACCCCAGTACTAACTGCATAGAGCAGACTACGGAGTGGGGCGCCTGCTCTCGGACCTGTGGCATGGGCATCTCCACCCGGGTCACCAACAAGAACCCCCGCTGTGAGATGGTCAAACAGACACGTCTGTGCATCGTCAGGCCCTGTGACAAACAGCAGAAGGATGTTCCTAAGGTAGGCTACTCAACCCACGGTCACTTTACTAATAATATTTGATTAGATTTTAATACATACCAAATCACAGTTGTAGAAGGAAAATACATCACAAATTGAATGGTCAGAATAGAAGTTCAAGTTCAACTTGTTTTTTTTGCCATTCGCACTAAATCCATTGCAAGTCTTCCGACTAACAAAACTCACAAGAGCTCTGACAAGATACATGAAATAATTATTCCAGTGTTGACCAACTGCCAATCGTTTCCTCCTCTAAATCCTCAGAGAGGAAGCAAGTGCCTGAGGATGAAGAAGGCGGTGAAACCCGTCCGGTTCAGCTATAAGAACTGCACCAGCGTCCAGACCTACAAGCCCCGGTACTGTGGTGTGTGTACGGACGGGCGCTGCTGCACCCCCCACAGCACCGACACAGTGCGGGTGGAGTTCCAGTGTGCTCAGGATGAAGCCATCAAGAAACCCATGATGTTCATCAACACCTGTGCCTGCCACTACCACTGTCCCAGAGACAACGCTGTGTATCAGCCATCAGACCTGGTCTACAGTGGTTACAGGTTATAATGCTGTTACCACAGACACTTACAACTAAAGTTTCTCCTTTTCGTCTGTGACAGTAGTATTGTACTGTACTGTAGTCAGACGACTCTATATGTTCATGACTCTAAATGTTCTTGACACCATATCCCTGACGGTGTATGGTTGGTCTCAGAGGGAGAATCTCAATTGCATACTTATCGCGTCCTCTCTCCTCGCCTCCTTCTCAAAACCCATTGGATGAGAAAGGCAGATGTCCCTCCCCTCTGACATTCTCTTCCAATGTGTTTTGAGAAGGAAGCAAGGAGATAGGACACGAGGAGAGAGGACGCGAGGAGTATGCAATTGAGATTCTCACAGTCAGCACTTAGCTACCTTTACAGAATGGATGAGCATGCTTTCTGCATCTGATATAACTGGAAACGTTGTGCTTCACAACGGCAGTTTTCCTTTTCTGCTTGCTGCAAACGGCCTCAGTGATCATGCACAGCTCCTGGGTCAGTTTTAGATAGCCTCTGACTCAAACGGCCTCAGTGATCATACACAGTTCCTGGGTCAGTTTTAGACAGCCTCTGACTCAAACGGCCTCAGTGATCATGCACAGCTCCTGGGTCAGTTTTAGACAGCCTCTGACTCAAACGGCCTCAGTGATCATGCACAGCTCCTGGGTCAGTTTTAGACAGCCTCTGACTCAAACGGCCTCAGTGATCATACACAGCTCCTGGGTCAGTTTTAGACAGCCTCTGACTGTCCCAGAGGTATTTCCGAAATAGCGGTTAGGCTACCTACAATCGTTTCAAGTGCAGTGTATGTACGTCCAACAATTTTCCAGCTGCACGTCACAAAAAAATGTCTTGTGAAAGCAACACCTGCTCACTGTTGTATTTGTTCTGGTGAAAACCTGTGTGTTTCTATTCCCCCCTCATTCCTCATTCCTCCGACCTTTGACCTTTTAGACATTCGCAAGACTCTTGCCCTCTCCCAGGCTCTCCAGTCAACCTGTTCTTGGCCCACACAACAGTCATGTCGACAGCCAGGTCAAAGGTTGTTCTCATAATGTACTGACGCTTTCTACAGCAGCCTGTAAGACTCCCCTCGTGGACCTCTATCCCCGCCCCATACACGTCAGACCTGGGTCAAATACATGAGATGATTTAACTGGACCAGTGTGCAGGCTGGGTTGAGTTGGCAGTTTATGAGACTATTCCATTGGGTTCCATTGTACAGGGCACGCTAAGTCAAGTGCACCTCCAAAGTCTTTGGCATATATATATATATATATATGTCACCCAGGTCTGATATACTGTCATTGACTGCAATGCAATGTATATTTTCCTAAAACAGAATGTTAATTTTTGACTCCTCTATGGTCTCTTCCAAAGGTTTGTATCCAGTAGCCTCTTGTAGAAAGATACAAGTTATG
Organism: Hucho hucho; assembly: GCA_003317085.1. Lineage (NCBI taxonomy): Eukaryota > Metazoa > Chordata > Actinopteri > Salmoniformes > Salmonidae > Hucho > Hucho hucho. Next base: position 29,640 of record QNTS01003109.1, read on the forward strand.
TAAATACTTACTGTATAGTTGGCACGAGCGTGTATTAAATACACAGTGTCTGTATGTCTTTGTTAACCTAATGTAAATATGAATCCTATATAGTGTCTGTATGTCTTTGTAAAGCTAATGTAAATATGAATTCTATATAGTGTCTGTAGGTCTACTCTGGTTGTGTTTCGCCCAGCCTTTTCGGTCATTATAATAATACTGACTCATTATTTTATATATTAAATATGTATTTTTTCTATAACTTCTGATTTGTTTCTCTTTCTTCCAACCATCATGATATACTGTGTAGATAGATTGTTGGACAACAGTTGATGTACAATAGATTGACCTAAAACTGAGTCACACAAGAATGGCACAACACCTTTCATATAAGGTTAATGCATAGTTTAGTGACAACCCCGTCGAAAGAATGTGACATTAGAGACTATGGTGTGTTCTAACTCCCAACACTCGCTTCTTTACAAGTCAGTGAAATTACTGAACGCTCAAAGCTCTCCCAGAACTGGTGCATTAAAACCACTATACAGCAAACAGCGACACCTTGCAGGACAGTATAAGGAAACATGACCTCTATTGTTATTCCTATCCGGAGTAAAAGTTAGCCATGACCATGACAGCAGTGTCCCTGGTCGGCCCACTGTCCGCTCCTGGTGGTCTGTAGCGGTAATTGGAAAAGTACAGCACGTCACACTTCAGCTCTGCTAGAAGCGTCGCGTTGCGTCAACGTGACGTTCTACCTGCTACACACAGCGCGTTGCTTTAGGAGCGGAGAAGAGCGTCTCTATTCTATTTTCCCCTACTGCACCGCACCATGTTCATCTATTATGCGTAAGTACAATAGCTGTTGGCCCAGTTTTTTCAGCAAGGACTCATTCAATTGTTGCTAGTGGTTGTATTAAATGATACTCAAGTTGTTTTTGTTTACATTGTGAACCTAGGTAGTCAGTGTAGCTAGCTAACTGACGTTAGTAGTAGCTTCTTGACTTCATAAATCTCAGTGATGTATAGCCAAATGCAACCAAAATGTACTTTATTTCATTTCACAAGATAGAATTAACATGCGCGTCAGCCATCAAGAAGTGACTCTGTTTGGACGCTGTCATTGCCCGCAACACTGGCAGTGAAACAGCTTTGATTTCAAAGGAAGGATTTCCCTAATGGCTGATTGCAATGCTGGACGCCCAATGGCTATAGTGTAGAAGGACCATTGGTATGAGTGACCGTTCATAAACAAAGACGAATCGGGTCTTATTCCCTATGTAATCCCCATGGGCCCTGGTCAAAAGTATGCACCATGGCTTCGTTTACACAGGCAGCCTAATTCTGAACTTTTTCCACTAATTGGTCTTTTGACCAATCAGATCACCTCTGAAAAAGATGTGATGGTCAAACATATCAGAATTGAGCGGCCTGTGTAAACGCAGCCTATGTAGGGAATAGGTTGCCATTTAGGGTGTCCAGTCATTTACTGGCAGCCAGCTGGTAAAATACATTTTCTCTTGTCTCTCTCACTCAGAGATAAATCACTGAGAACACTACAGTATATCATCACTGTAGTGTTGAGACAGACTGGTGTTTGCAGTGTAATCAGATGTGTGGCCCATGGGTCTCACCTCTCCAAACAAAGTCACATTCTCTGATTGGTTCCGAGTTGAACTGAGCCAACAGAGGAAGAGTACACTCGGGGACAGTGCCTCAATTCAAACCTTTATTGTACATCTGGGGAAGCATCCACTGAGATTAGCAGGTTTGAGTCAGACCAGATGCACTGCCTAGATTTCCTTGGAAGAATGTTGTAGGTAGGCATTTCTGTAGCGTATAGACTACAAGTTAAAAGCCTCTTAGTATCTCTTGCCATTTAATTTTTATTTAACCTTTATTGAACTAGGCAAGTCCGTTAAGAACAAATTCTTATTTACAATGACGGCCTACACCGGCCAAACCCGGACAACGCTGGGCCAATTGTGCACCGCCCTATGGGACTCCCAATCACAGCCGGTTGTAATACCGTAATACAGTAATTCTTATTACTGAAATGAAATCTCCCAACTACAGGAACAGGCTTTATAGATTGACGTTGTGTTTTAATTGATGATCATAATGCTAATATCGTTAGCATTAAATCAAACCAACAATGGTGAGCAGCAATGACCTCCGGCCTTGCTGCCAACTTCCCCGATACGCCGTAATGACAGACGAGGTAGTACAAAAAGGTTTATTGGATTAAAACATTAGGCATAAATAAGTTGATCACACAGGTGTCCGGTACATATTTTAAAAGGATATCACCACTACAGGTTCAGTATTATGGTTCACAGTACAGACAGACAGAGCTTAACAGTACTAATAACACACTCTCAGCCATCACCAGCAAGACATTCATCAGAAACACCACACACATCACACCACACACAACACACAACACATCACATTATCAATACAAGTAACAACAAATAAGGCAATTCAATTCATGCTTGTTAATCATCCAAAAAAAAAAAAAGGGACAGGAAATGTTACATTACAGAGGAACAGAACAGCCATGAATAAACATTTAGAATAATACATGTGAAAAAAACAAAAACACGACAAATTCAAAAATATACACCAGACCATCAGAGCTGTGGTGGACACACAGTGGTTTAGATCTCGCTCTCGTACGTGTGCATGTGAGTCTTCAGTGAGAGGATTTCAGGGTAACTCCGGCTAGTCCGACGGTAGAAGTCCAGGCCCGTGAGGATCTCTACGTCACGGACCCGGGCCGTGTGCAGCTTCATCAGATCCTCCACCCACTTAGACTCCTCCTCAGAGCTCTGGGGGGACAAAGACAACATCACACAACGTCAGCTACCTGCACGTTTCCTGATGCTCTGAGATCTCTCTCAATTCAATGGGCTTTATTGGCATGGGAAACATATGTTTACACTGCCAAAGCAAGTGAAATAATCAAATGAACAGTAAACATTACTCACAAATTTCAAAGGAATAGACACATTTCAAATGCCATATGTCTATATACAGTGTAACAATGTGCAAATAGTTAAAGTACAACAGGGAAAATAAATAAACATAAATATGGGTTGTATTTACAATGGTGTTTATTCTTCACTGGTTGCCCTTTATTTGTCTCTTTCTGTCGCTCTCTCACAATTTCTCTGTGTGTGTGTGGGACAATAGCACCCTATTCCCTACACAACACACTACCTTTGATCAGAGCCCTATGTAGTACACTATATCGGTGTTAGGGTGCCATTTTGGACGTAGCCAGGGACTCACATTGCAGCTCTCGTCGTTGTCTGAGCGGTGTGGTAGGATGAAGGCAGAGCTGCTAAGAGGTCCAGTGCAGATGTCCTCAGCCTGGGTGAAGTCCAGACAACTGGTTATCACACAGTAGTAGTGGGTTGGGATGGGCCCTGAACCACTTCCATGCCTGTAGAGAAATACATGTGAAGATCACCAAAGGAGGTTGAATATTTGTTCATAGTAGACTGTATGTAGCCAGAGGACAGCCAGTAACTATGAGACAGCACAGTCCCACAGACAGAGAACACGCAGTCAATCACATAAAGGCTCTATGTGAGGTTCAGTTACATTATTGATGATTGAATAGAGCCAGAAGTACAGATATTTGTAACGACAGATCTTAGCCACTAGGTGGCCCTACAACTACATTTTGCTGGATCATTTCCACGACAATACACTTAATTTGCCTCTTTTTGATGAATGAGTAAAATACGAAATACAATATTGGCCTTGTGCAGGAAAGGAAAGAGAAACATTGACTGTTCCAAATCATTAAGATGCAAAACGAGGTTGGGTCTGACTTCCCGTTGAGAAGTACAGTACTATGCAGTATTGTGGATGCTTCCCAAATGAAACCCTATTCCCTTTAAAACCTCTTAAGGATCTGGCCCTTTTTTCAATTTTTGCCTAAAATGACATACCCAAATCTAACTGCCTGTAGTTCAGGACCTGAAGCAAGGGTATGCATATTCTTGATACCATTTGAAGGGAAACACTTTGAAGTTTGTGTAAATGTGCAATGAATGTAGGAGAATATAACATTAGATCTGGTAAAATATAATACAAAGAAAAAAACATCAGTTTTCTTGTTGTTTTTCTGTTCCGTCATCTTTGAAATGCAAGAGAAAGGTCAATGTATTACTGCAGTTTAGGCGCAATTTAGATTTTGACCACTAGATGGCAGCAGTGTATGTGCAAAGTTTTAGACTGATCCAATGAACCATTGCATTACTGTTCAAAATGTTGTATCAAGTCTACCCAAATGTGCCTAATTGGTTTGTTACATTTTCAAGTATATAACTGTGCACTCTCCTCAAACAATAGCATTGTATTCTTTCACTGTAATAGCTACTGTAAATTGGACAGTGCAGTTAGATTAACAAGAATTTAAGCTTTCTGCCCATATAAGACATGTCTATGTCATGGGAAATGCTCTTGTTACTTACAATGTCATGCTAATCAAATTAGCACACGTTAGCTCAACCAGCACTGGTCAACAGTAGTGCACTATAAAGGGAATAGGGGCTCTGGTCAAAAATAGTGCACTATAATAGGGGGCTTTTTGGGACGTAGCCTGTATGTCAGTATAAGCAGTGAAGACCAAAAGCCCTTACTGTTTAATTTTCTCTGCCGAGTCTCTCAGGCCATCGTAGTCGTAGTCAAATATCGGCCCACAGATCAAGTTGACCCCATTTCTCTCCATGGCATACTTCTTCACAAGAGTCTTCTGGAAATGGCTCCATATTCCTGAAGGAGAGACAGAGAAAGAGAGAGAGAGAGGCAAACTGTTACAAGAGCAGCAGGAAAACTTCACAACTCGGCAGCATCTACACCCCTGTATGTTTAGGGCTGTGAGGACAGACTGGATCAGACCTACACCCCTGTATGTTTAGGACTGTGAGGACAGACTTGATCAGACCTTTACCCCTGTATGTTAAAGGCTGTGAGGACAGATTAGATCTTTACCCCTGTTGTGTATTTCTTACACTACAGTCAGTCTCCCCTGGAATGGCCAGATAAATAGAACAAGGTGATGACTGGTTGAGACCCAACAAACTTTGATGCAGCTTTCAGTGATACCCAACAGACAACGCTTCAACAAACGTTGTTGGTCAGGTTTTTTGTCCAGCTTCTATGCTAAATTGCATGTTATATTTTATTATATTTACGGTAGGTACAGTTTATAATTGGTTACACATTACCTTCTATTTGGTTCTGAAACTAAAGTATAGTGCTAGTTGTTTCTGCCCATATGATCTACCCAGTCAGGAAAACATCCCCAGCCCTAACCATGAGATCTACCCAGTCAGGAAAACATCCCCAGCCCTAACCAGTCAGGAAAACATCCCCAGCCCTAACCATGAGATCTACCCAGTCAGGAAAACATCCCCAGCCCTAACCATGAGGAAACCATGAGATCTACCCAGTCAGGAAAACATCCCCAGCCCT
>QNTS01003109.1:47080-59584 GCA_003317085.1 Hucho hucho
CTAACCATGAGGAAACCATGACATCTACCCAGTCAGGAAAACATCCCCAGCCCTAACCATGAGGAAACCATGACATCTACCCAGTCAGGAAAACATCCCCAGCCCTAACCATGAGGAAACCATGACATCTACCCAGTCAGGAAAACATCCCCAGCCCTAACCATGAGGAAACATGCATGTACATCATCTCCAACCCAGGCCTCCGAGTGAAAGCACCATATTTGAAGTGTGTACATTATGGAGAGGAGGTGGGGTTGTGTGTACCTATATACATTTCTGGAGGGGATTTTATTGGTGTGGACATTCCTCAGGTACATAGCATTTACGCACAGTGGACCAGTTTAACATCGGAGGGTCATAGAACTGACCGCCCCGAAACTGTCGACCCACACGCTATCCATATCCACTGGCTCTCACACACACACACACACATACACACACATTCACTCTCCCAGTCTTCCTTTTAAGTCCCTCTCATTGTTGGGTCTGCAGGTCATTAGTCAAAGTAATTACTTCCTCAAACATTCAATTTAGACTGAGTGAAAACAGGAGTAAACCAGATTTCTGTTCACAGGTGATGACATGTGAATGTGGCCTATGAATAACATTTGACGTGCCATGTAGTTTTAGAAACTGTCTGACTTACTTTTGAATGCTGGGTACATGGGTACGGTGTTAGTGATGAGGACTGCATCGAATTTGCCGTCTTGGGTCGGAGCCAGCACTAAAGATGAAACAAAAAATGGTTGGAAAATCAATGTTTTAATGTACAGTTGTAATGTCCAGGCCTGAGTGTTCAGGCTGGAGGGTTAGTTTTGTTTTGGTGTAGGGTTTCTTCTGTTCTAGGGTGTGTATTTCTATGTTGGGGTAATGGTTCCCAATTAGAGGCAGCTGAGTCTCGTTACCTCTAATTGGGAACCATATATATGTTTGGGGTTTTGCACTAAAGTTGGTGGGTTATTGATGATTATTGTATTGTATTCATGCCATCGTGTTTAGGTTTATGCCATCGTGTTTAGGTTTATGCCACAGTGTTTGTTTATAGCTTAGTTAGTTTCTCTAGTTCAGTTCCACGTCATGATCTTCGTTCTTTGTTTTGTTCAGTTCAGTTACGTTCGTTAATAAAATATGTATTCTGGATACCTCGCTGCGCATTGGTCTGTCCCAAGAGGAAATCATGACAACAGTAGAATTTCGATTTCCTCATGTTATTACTGCGTTGTGAACTATAGTACAGGAACCGGTTGCATCAGCTGGGTGCTCCAAAGGTGGTCTTGAATGCTCAGTCGAATGTGGTGTTAGAACCAGGCCTACGTCAAGCTGGTGCAACCAGCCACTGGTCAACAATAGGAGATCTGACAGGAGATAACACTGAGGACGTACGTGGAGGGTAGAGGAAGGCGTAGGAGATCTGTTTGTCAGCCTTGTAGTTGGAGCAGGATTGGCTGAAGGCCGGAGGGATTCGGATGTCAGGTCTGACACAGTTAGTCAGATGTTCTGGTAGAGGTGTTACTTCTACCTGGAAAACACAATCGCAACGTTAGACCACTGTCGACTGTAGTCAACGTTAGACCACTGTCGACTGTAGTCACTGACAATACACTAGACCAGGTCCCTCTAACCCTGTTCCTGGAGAGATACCCTCCTGTAGGTTTTAACTCCAACCCTGTTCCTGGAGAGATACCCTCCTGTAGGTTTTAACTCCAACCCTGTTCCTGGAGAGATACCCTCCTGTAGGTTTTAACTCCAACCCTGTTCCTGGAGAGATACCCTCCTGTAGGTTTTTTTGCTCTCCAGGAACAGGGTGGGAGTTAAAACCTACAGGAGGGTGTCTCTCTAGGAACAGGGTTGGGGTTAAAACCTACAGGAGGGTGTCTCTCTAGGAACAGGGTTGGAGTTAAAACCTACAGAGGTTATCTATCCAGGAACAGGGTTGGAGAGCCCCGCTCTAGAGACTATAATTAGACCACTGTTCAAATTAGTAGTCAACATAAAGTATTGGCGATGTATGTACCAGTCCATGGGTTTATCTGGAGAGGATTATTGAATTAGCTATTTTCCCTTGTCAAACATCCGTTTGTGTGTACAGTAAATAGCATAATAGCTAATATCAAAATAAACCACGTATGAAACTTGTAAGCTATGTCCTGTATGACATACCTGTTTGGAGACGGTATAGGACGTCCATAGGGGCATAGAGAGGGATTCACTGTACCCACTGATATAGTCACTGTGGTGTAGAATGCTGTATTTAGTACGGAACAGAACTGCAGGTCGACCATGAGGGAGGTTCTTGCTGTCTGAAAGAGAAGACAATAATCCTGCAAGCTGGTAACAAGACTCTGGAGAGGATATTCAATAGTAATAGTAAGACATAGGACATAAGACGACATGTCTATGTAATAACATGTTCATAACAACATTGTTGGTGCTGTAATTAGTGTTCTTACACAGGTATTAGCATTACTACTACTACTCCGGCATAAGACCAACGATATGGACCAGAGAGAGACGTACCATCAACAGCTTGCCTCAGTCTCTGATTAAGCTCTTCCACTTTGTTCTGTAAGAGACAGAGCCACAGTGACTCCAGGTTATAGCTTCTTACAAGGGGGACTTTCAAAGCTCTCTGCCCCCTATTTTTTGAACGCAACTGCAAAAAGATTGAAGGTGAAAATCTCTTGCAAGACATCTAGAATCTCTGCAGAAGCAAGATGACTTCACAGACAGAAAATAAGAAGAGGAATCAAACAAACACGCATGGGAACTTGTAGCAGCAGCTACGGATTACAGAGACGACAATCAGTGGCAGACACAGAAACCAGTTTAGACACGTAAAAATACACAACATGTAGTAATGCCTAGTGCTACAGACATCAGTCAGGTCATAGGTCAAACACACATGCAAAACAGATCAATATAATAACATGTAGTCTATGTTTAGAGATGCAGAAATCAATCTGATTTACTTTATTGAAGCAAATAGTTGATGTAAAAACCAAAAGCTTCAGTATCCGTCTGTCTACGGCTGTGAGAGCCATTAAAATACAATCTCATTCTAGTTCTGTGGTGGGAGCCATAGAGATAAATACACTTTCTACAGTATCAATCTCTATAGTGAAACAGGATCAATCTCTACAGTGATACAGTATCTATCTCTACAGTTTCTATCTCTACAGTGGTACAGCATCTATCTCTACAGTGATACAGTATCAATCTCTATAGTGAAACAGTATCAATCTCTACAGTTTCTACAGTATCTATCTCTACAGTGATACAGTATCTGTTTCTACAGTATCAATCTCTACAGTGATACAGCATCAATCTCTACAGTGATACAGCATCTGTTTCTACAGTATCAATCTCTACAGTTTCTACAGCATCAATCTCTACAGTGATACAGCATCTATCTCTACAGTGATACAGCATCTATCTCTAGTGATACAGTATCTATCTCTACAGTTTCTACAGTATCAATCTCTACAATGATACAGTATGTATCTCTACAGTGATACAGTATCAATCTCTATAGTGATACAGTATAAATCTCTATGGCTATAAGAGCTGTGCTGTTCTGTATCTGACCTTGTCATCACAGCTGCAGCCTAAGTCATCGGTCAGAGTAATGATGGGACCTGAGATGGTGGGTTTAGACACCTCCTCCGGCATGGTGGGCTTGTGGACCGGGCTCTTCAACAGGTGATTCAGACTGCCATGAGTCCCGTTGTTAGGGGCAGGCTTCAGGCCAAGCAGATCTGTTCCATGAAAACAGACAAAGTATCGTATTGTTATGATTACAGTAAGATCTCAAGTCAATTCAATACATCTTATGAGTATGGGCTGATGAATGCTACTGTACGCCTCCCTCAAGTCAGAAATAATGAAGATGCCTTACCACACATGACATTGTACAGTTCAATGTTTTCAAAAACTGGCACTTTGGTCTTGAATTTAAACATAGGTCCATATCCAAAGAAAATTGTCTAAAGAACAAGAACAGGATAAAGGTAATGATTAATAATTTATGGCAACAAGAGCACTTAAATCAAGATGAGGATAAAACTAGCATACCTGCATGCTGTTTATCTTGTTGTCATAACCGTGATCTCCTGCAAAACCACATTTCCCAGGGTGTCTCTTTCCTCCTTCTGGAGACTTCCTGTAACAGACAGCATGATGCAAAAAAAAAAAAAAAAAACATCAGACAATTCATGGTTTTAATAATATTAACTGTACAATTCCTCAATGGGATGAATAAATATACATTCAAGGGACATTGTGTCTGATTTGATTCAAACCAGACCACACAGATACAACCCTACATACACAGTAACACAGTAACACACTGAAATCCTTATAGACCCAAGTATAAAGGATTCAGTTTACCATGGCCAATCCTACACATCACATTTCCCTGTAAAGCCCTGTAATTGAAAAACATACACTTAAAAAAAAATGTTTTAATGAAGTTTGCATTAAACACTAGACTCAGTGGTGTCTGTGTAGGGAACAACCCACAAGCACGTAGAGCCTGAAAAATCACCAACGGCAGGGAAAACGGCTAACAAATATTTCATTTCATTTGGGTCTTTAATTTAAAAGACAGTTTTACTCTGCAAGCTGCAGGAGGGTAAGAATTTCTCACTCAGAAAGCATTAAGTTCACAACTCATGGTGCCAGCGATTTAAACTAGTCTATATCTTAGCAGGCAGGCAGGAGGAGGGATCTCAAAGATCTCTTTCATTGAGCTCTGTGGCATGCCAACTCAACTCAACCATCCCTCTCCTCTCCGGCTTTCAACCATTGATCTGTTTTCAGTTGTCGTCCGCGACAGACAGGCATTACCTCATGTGTTTACACTAGGAGTGACAGCTTTCCACTGGGTCTGATGATGACAAACATACAGTCTGCCCAGGTTCATGTTAACAGACACTGCCTGATCCAGGAACAGGGTAAAATAGGACACCACCACCACCAATAGGACACCATCACCAATAGGACACACCACCAATAGGACACACCACCCGCAGGACACCACTCGTAGGACACGGACACACCAATAGGACACACCAATAGGACACACCACCAATAGGACACCACCAATAGGACACGGACACACCAATAGGACACCACCTGTAGGACACCACCAATAGGACACACCGTAGCAAAAAATCGGTGGTCTATTTCCGTTTCGAAATGAGAAACAGAGAGAGAAAGAGAGCCAGACAGAGAGACAGACAGATAGAGTGGGTATAACCTTGCAATATGCCACTTTCTCTCCACTAACAGATGGATGTCCTCTATTCTCCTGTTGTTGGCGTAGTGAAGGCGCTTGGGGAGATGCTGCTTCAGATAGGGCTTGAAGTGCTGGTCTGTCTTTTTACACTGAGGGGGCAGAAGAACACGATTCCAGGTGCTCACCACTATTTCATAAACCATAATTCTGGATTTTTCACCTTAACCTCTGACACCACAACACAGGTATGAATATTGGTCAGAAAAATGACTTAGAGAAGACAATGTGTATGGAAATACAACGTGCATAGAGAAGACAATGTGTATGGAAATACAACGTGTATAGAGAAGACAATGTGTATGGAAATACAACGTGTATAGAGAAGACAATGTGTATGGAAATACAACGTGTATAGAGAAGACAATGTGTATGGAAATACAACGTGTATAGAGAAGACAATGTGTATGGAAATACAACGTGTATAGAGAAGACAATGTGTATAGAAATACAACGTGTATAGAGAAGACAATGTATATAGAAATACAACGTGTTGTCACGACTTCTACTGAAGTCGGTTCCCCTCCTCGTTCGGGCGGCATTCGGCGGTCGACGTAACCGGTCTTCTAATCATCACCGATCCACTTTTCATTTTCCATTTGTCTTATCTTGTTTTTCACACACCTGGTTTGCATTCCCCATCATTGCATCCCCCCCCATGTGTTTGTGTGTGATTGTTTATTGTACAGATGTTTTCGTTCCGGCTGGTGCGTTATATTTTCTGCCTCGCTTGTTTTGCGTTTGGCAAAGTGTTGTTGTATTACGCGGTTAGCGTTTGTTTGTTTGGTTCTTTGAGTAAAGTGCTTTGCTCACTCAGTCCTGTTCTCCTGCGCCTGACTCTTCATGCACCAGCTACACACGAACCCTGACAGAATCACACACCCCCATGGAGTCTCGGTGCCATGATGGATCGCATTGTCCAGACCATGGACCGCTGGGAGAAACAGAAAGTCTCTCCAGCGCCTCGACCACAGCAACCGGGGTTACCTCTACCCGTCCCGTCCGGATCCATCTCCAGTGGGATGCGTCTCTCCCTTCCCAGGGAGTATGATGGGACGGCCGCACAGTGCCAGGGTTTCCTTTTACAACTGGACCTATACCTGGCCACCGTTCACCCAGCTCCCTCAGGAAGGGAGAGAGTCTCCGCCCTCGTCTCATGCCTCTCGGGGAGAGCTCTGGAGTGGGCAAATGCCGTGTGGGGAGAGGAAGACGTGGTGTTGGACCACTTCGAGGAGTTCACCCGTCGCTTCCTGGCCGTCTTTGACCATCCGTCCGAAGGTAGAGCGGCAGGGAACAACTTTTCAATTTGAGGCAGGGGACGGGGAGCGCACAGGAGTTCGCGCTGGAGTTCCGGATCTTGGCCGCCGGAGCAGGATGGAACGACAGGGCCCTCATCGACCACTATTGATGCAGCCTGCGCGAGGACGTCCGACGGGAGTTGGCCTGCAGAGATGCCACTATCATCTGTGGCCGCAGAGGACACACTGCTGGTCGGTGCCGGGTTGGTCCTTCTGGGAGTCGAGGCAGCAGGCAGGGCACTCTGGCGTCACCCCAGGTGAGTCTGCACCACTCTCATCCAGAGTCCTCTGTTGTTCACCTGTTTGTACCTGTTTGTTTCCCTGAGTTTTCCCCGCATTCCCAGCATAAGGCGCTCGTCGATTCAGGCGCAGCTGGGAATTTTATCGACAGAGCGTTAGCCCTTAGTTTAGGGATCCCCATTATTCCTGTGGTTAGACCTTTCCCGGTTCACGCTCTGGATAGTCGACCATTAGGGTCTGTGGCTATGGAGCCCTTAGTTTAGGGATCCCCATTATTCCTGTGGTTAGACTTTTCCCGGTTCAAGCTCTGGATAGTCGACCATTAGGGTCCGTGGCTAAGGAGACATATGTCTCTGAATCCCTGTGTCAGGGGTACATTCGGTCATCCACTTCACCCGCCTCCTCGAGTTTCTTTTTTGTGAAGAAGAAGGATGGAGGTCTGCGCCCGTGCATTGACTATAGAGGTCTCAATCAAATCACAGTGAGGTACAGCTACCCGCTACCTCTTATCACCACAGCGATTAAGTCAATGCACGGGGCGCGCTTCTTCACTAAACTGGATCTCAGGAGTGTGTACAACCTGGTGCGTATCCGGGAGGGAGATGAGTGGAAGACAGCGTTTAGTACCACCTCAGGTCATTATGAGTACCTCGTCATGCCGTACGGGTTGATGAATGCTCCAGCAGTCTTCCAATCCTTTGTAGACGAGATTTTCAGGGACCTGCACGGGCAGGGTGTAGTGGTGCATATCGATGACATTCTGATATACTCCGCTACACGCGCCGAGCATGTGTCCTTGGTGCGCAAGGTACTTGGACGACTGTTGGAGCATGACCTTTAAGTCAAGGTTGAGAAATGCCTGTTCTTTCAGCAAGCCGTCTCCTTCCTAGGGTATCGCATTTCCACATCAGGGGTGGAGATGGAGAGTGATCGCATTGCAGCCGTGCGTAATTGGCCGACTCCCACCACGGTAAAGGAGGCGCAGCGATTTTTAGGGTTTGCCAATTACTACCTGAGATTTATCCGGGGATTTGGCCAGGTGGTTGCTCCCATTACCTCACTGCTGAAGGGGCGTCCTGTACGTCTGCAGTGGTCGGTTGAGGCAGACAGGGCTTTTGGGCACCTAAGAGCTCTGTTTACCTCGGCTCCCGTGCTGGCCCATCCGGATCCCTCTTTGGCATTCATAGTGGAGGTGGACACGTCCGAGGCTGGGATCGGAGCCGTTCTCTCTCAGTGCTCGGGCACGCCACCGAAGCTCCGCCCCTGTGCTTTCTTCTCGAAGAAGCTCAGCCCGGTGGAGCGGAACTATGATGTGGGGGACTGGGAGTTGTTGGCTGTGGTTAAGGCTTTGAAGGCGTGGAGACATTGGCTTGAGGGGGCTAAACTCCCTTTCCTCATCTGGACTGACCACCGCAACCTGGAGTACATCCGGGCAGCTAGGAGACTGAATCCTCGTCAGGCAAGGTGGGCCATGTTCTTTACCCATTTTGTGTTTACCCTGTCTTACAGACCAGGTTCCCGGAATGTGAAGGCAGACGCACTGTCCCGACTGTATGACACAGAGGAGCGGCCCATGGATCAGACTCCCATTCTCCTGGCTTCCTGCCTGGTAGCGCCGGTCATGTGTGAGCTGGACGCGGACATAGAGCAAGCGTTGCGTACAGAGCCCGCTCCACTCCAGTGTCCCGTCGGGCGTCAGTACATTCTGTCTGTTGTCCGTGACCAGTTGATCTATTGGGCCCACACATCACCCTCCTCTGGTCATCCAGGGATGAGGCGGACGGTGCGCTGTCTGACAGGGAAGTACTGGTGGCCCAACTTGGCTCGGGACGTGAGGGTTTATGTTTCCTCCTGCTCGGTGTGCGCTCAGTGTAAGCCTCCTAGACACCTGCCCAGAGGTAAGCTACATCCCTTACCCGTTCCACAACGGCTTTGGTCACACCTGTCTGTGGATTTTCTAACGGATCTTCCTCCCTCACAGGGAAACACCACGATCCTGGTTGTTGTGGATCGTTTCTCTAAGTCCTGTCGTCTCATTCCTATGCCCGGTCTTCCTACGGCCCTACAAACTGAGGCGGCCCTGTTTACACACATCTTCCGGCACTACGGGGTGCCTGAGGATATAGTGTCTGATCAGGGTTCCCAGTTCACTTCGAGAGTCTGGAGGGCGTTCATGGAATGTCTGGGGGTCTCGATCAGCCTTACCTCGGGTTTCCACCCCAAAAGTAATGGGCAGGTGGAAAGAGTGAACCAGGATGTGGGCAGGTTTCTGCGGTCCTATTGCCAGGAACAGCCGGGGGAGTGGGCGGCGTTCGTACCCTGGGCAGAAATGGCGCAGAACTCGCTCAACCACTCATCCACTAACCTCTCCCCCTTTCAGTGTGTATTGGGGTACTAGCCGGTTCTGGCACCGTGGCATCAGAGTCAGACCGATGCTCCTGCGGTAGACGATTGGTTCAAGCGCGGAGGAGACCTGGGAAGCCACCCATGGTCACCTCCAGCAGGCCGCGCTACGCCAAAAGACCAGTGCGGACCGTCACCGCAGTGAGGCAGAACCTGGCTCTCGACCCGAAACCTGCCCCTCTGCCTGCCCTGCCGGAAGCTGGGTCCGCGGTTTGTGGGGCCATTTAAAGTCCTGAGGAGAGTGAACGAGGTATGTTACCGGTTACAGCTTCCCCCCGATTACCATATTAACCCCTCGTTCCATGTGTCTCTCCTCAGGCCGGTGGTGGTTGGTCCGCTCCAGGAGTCTGAGGTGCAGGAGGTTCCTCCGCCCCCTCTGGACATCGAGGGGGTCCCGGCGTACTCCGTCCGTTCCATCCTGGATTTGAGGCGTCGGGCGAGGGGCCTTCAGTACCTCGTGTAGTGGGAGGGGTACGGTCCGGAGGAGAGGTGCTGGGTTCCGGCGGCGGATGTATTGGACCCTGAACTACTGCGGGAGTTCCACCGTCGCCAGCCGGATCGCCCTGCGCCTAGTCCTCCGGGTCAGCCCCGAGTTCAGACGTTTTTTGTTCCGGCTGGTGCGTTATATTTTCTGTCTCGCTTGTTTTGCGTTTGGCAAAGTGTTGTTGTATTACGCGGTTAACGTTTGTTTGTTTGGTTCTTTGAGTAAAGTGCTTTGCTCATTCAGTCCTGTTCTCCTGCGCCTGACTCTTCATGCACCAGCTGCACACGAACCCTGACACGTGTATAGAGAAGACAATGTGTTTGGAAATACAACGTGTATAGAGAAGACAATGTGTTTGGAAATACAACGTGTATAGAGAAGACAATGTGTTTGGAAATACAACGTGTATAGAGAAGACAATGTATATAGAAATACAACGTGTATAGAGAAGACAATGTATATAGAAATACAACATGTATAGAGAAGACAATGTATATAGAAATACAACGTATATAGAAATACAACATGTATATAGAAATACAATGTGTATAATACTCACTGTTAGATTTGCAACAACAGATTTGGCATCATCTGAAAAAAGACAAACAGTGTTCTAATTTACTGTCGACTGTTAGGAAATGTGCCCCGTTCTACCGTACTAAGGACGCAGTTCATAACTGGATCAGTAGGGACACATCAACCTAATCTGGGGACGAGGAGGCGTGCTCTTCTGAACAGAAAGATGCATGCTAATGTGATGTTATTGTTTTGGTCTCTACTGACCTGGCCATGTGACCCAGTCAAGGATCAGGCCAGGATCACTGAGATACAGTACTCTGTCTTTCTCTCCAGACTTTCCAGTAACTAACTGTAGGAATGGGTCTGCCTGTCTCAACGCAGCCTATGAGGACCACAATAGAAATAGGTCTCTGATTTTAGAGTTGGGGATTTGTAGTTGGTTAGTTGAGTAATCCTCAATGCTTTTATGAATGCATGTTCTTCAATACAGTATTGTGTTTTTAATTGGTCAATCAATCAATACACCAATCAAACAAACAAACCAAACGCTCACATTTGGAGTTGTTGGGGTACCTGGAGCGGATCCTGCCCAGGGAGCCGGGGATCAGGATGATGTCATCAACGGTAGACGGCATGTATGAGCTGAGGAACTCTGTCCTATCACAGTGAGCCTCCTCCATACCTGAGGAACACATGTTCAGAACAGACTTTAAATCACTCCAGAATGAAAATGACTTGACTGTCCATAGTCAGAGAGAAATGGACATCGTCTAGAGCACGTGTCAAACTCATTCCATGGAGGGCCGAGTGTCTGAGGGTTTTCGCTCTTGCCTTGTATTTGATTGATGAATTGAGGTCACTAATTAGTAAAGAACTCCCCTCGCCTGGTTGTCTGGGTCTTAAATGAAAGGAAAAAACTAAAACCTGCAGACACTAGGCCCTCCATGGAATGAGTTTGACACCCCTGGTCTAGAGGTCTGCGGAGGACGGATTTATTCATCCCGCTCACACCAGCTGGCTTTCTGTCCGACTCCCACCCGCTAACGCAAGAACTGGTCCCGAACCCAACCGCAGTACTGCAATGTTATTTTAGGTGTATGTGACGACTCAGCTCACTTGCCAGCCATGGTCACAGCAATTGTGCGCCCTGTAGGCAATATCAAAATGCGCAAAAATAACCTAAGAAATAGGTTAAATTACCAGAGATTCTTACGTGACCCATTATATTAGGCTATCGGTATTACTTGGCTATATCAACCAATAGGCTAGACGTACATTGAAGAGACCTGAGTTGGAGAGACTTTCTCTAGAGCTACGTTTTATTGCCGTGGAAAATCCTCACCCTGCTAAAAATCTGCCTCTGTTTATACTCACTAGTTATAAATAAAGATCCGTTACATCATTTGATATCGGATTAGTATAAATCCTTCATGTAAAGGAACCTTTCTATTGACTGTGCACTTAGAGTGGGGTCGTATACATGACTGATCCATCTCAACCACACATAACTGGTCCATCTCAACCACACATAACTGCAGGTAGAGTTGGTGTGTATTGACCAGGTAGAGTTGGTGTGTATTGACCAGGTAGAGTTGGTGTGTATTGACCAGGTAGAGTTGGTGTGTATTGACTAGGTAGAGTTGGTGTGTATTGACCAGGTAGAGTTGGTGTGTATTGACCAGGTAGAGTTGGTGTGTATTGACCAGGTAGAGTTGGTATTGAGAAGGCTCAAGGCGGTTGTGCAGCAGTACCGTGATCTCCCACCATGATGATGTTGACACATCGGTGGAGTTTCATCTGTTTCAGGCCGTCCATCAGCTGACCAACGATCTTATCAATCTCCTTCAGAGGGGTGTTCAGCTGCAGCACAGAATACACTGATCAATATCCACATATCCCCTGATCATTGTGATTGCTATCATAGAAGTATTGATCCCTATACAGATCATCAAAATACCTATTCATTATTAGACATTGAACATAACACAATCAGCACCAGTAAAATAACAATAGCGAGGCTATATACAGGGTTATTGGTACAGAGTCAATGTGGAGGCTATATACAGGGGGTATTGGTACAGAGTCAATGTGGAGGCTATATACAGGGGGTATTGGTACAGAGTCAATGTGGAGGCTATATACAGAGGGTATTGGTACAGAGTCAATGTGGAGGCTATATACAGAGGGTATTGGTACAGAGTCAATGTGGAGGCTATATACAGGGGGTATTGGTACAGAGTCAATGTGGAGGCTATATACAGGGGGTA
>QNTS01003109.1:74051-90028 GCA_003317085.1 Hucho hucho
TGTCATGACAACCTTCCACTACCACTGTATAGTATACAGCCATAGAGGTACGTCATGACAACCTTCCACTACCACTCTATAGTATACAGCCAGAGAGGTTTGTCATGACAACCTTCCACTGTACAGTATACAGCCAAAGAGGTATGTCATGACAACCTTCCACTACCACTGTATAGTATACAGCCAGAGAGATATGTCATGACAACCTTCCACTACCACTGTATAGTATACAGCCATAGAGGTACGTCATGACAACCTTCCACTACCACTCTATAGTATACAGCCAGAGAGGTATGTCATGACAACCTTCCACTACCACTGTACAGTATACAGCCATAGAGGTACACTACCGGTCAAAAGTTTTAGAACACCTACTCATTCAAGGGTTTTTCTTTATTTTGACTATTTTCTACATTGTAGAATAATAGTGAAGACATCAAAACTATGAAATAACACATATGGAATCATGTTGTAACCAAAAAAGTGTTAAACAATTCAAAATATACACTGCTCAAAAAAATAAAGGGAACACTTAAACAACACAATGTAACTCCAAGTCAATCACACTTCTGTGAAATCAAACTGTCCACTTAGGAAGCAACACTGATTGACAATAAATTTCACATGCTGTTGTGCAAATGGAATAGACAACAGGTGTAAATTATAGGCAATTAGCAAGACACCCCCAATAAAGGAGTGGTTCTGCAGGTGGTGACCACAGACCACTTCTCAGTTCCTATGCTTCCTGGCTGATGTTTTGGTCACTTTTGAATGCTGGCGGTGCTTTCACTCTAGTGGTAGCATGAGACGGAGTCTACAACCCACACAAGTGGCTCAGGTAGTGCAGCTCATCCAGGATGGCACATCAATGCGAGCTGTGGCAAGAAGGTTTGCTGTGTCTGTCAGCGTAGTGTCCAGAGCATGGAGGCGCTACCAGGAGACAGGCCAGTACATCAGGAGACGTGGAGGAGGCCGTAGGAGGGCAACAACCCAGCAGCAGGACCGCTACCTCCGCCTTTGTGCAAGGAGGAGCAGGAGGAGCACTGCCAGAGCCCTGCAAAATGACCTCCAGCAGGCCACAAATGTGCATGTGTCTGCTCAAACGGTCAGAAACAGACTCCATGAGGGTGGTATGAGGGCCCGACGTCCACAGGTGGGGGTTGTGCTTACAGCCCAACACCGTGCAGGACGTTTGGCATTTGCCAGAGAACACCAAGATTGGCAAATTCGCCATTGGCGCCCTGTGCTCTTCACAGATGAAAGCAGGTTCACACTGAGCACATGTGACAGACGTGACAGAGTCTGGAGACGCCGTGGAGAACGTTCTGCTGCCTGCAACATCCTCCAGCATGACCGGTTTGGCGGTGGGTCAGTCATGGTGTGGGGTGGCATTTCTTTGGGGGGCCGCACAGCCCTCCATGTGCTCGCCAGAGGTAGCCTGACTGCCATTAGGTACCGAGATGAGATCCTCAGACCCCTTGTGAGACCATATGCTGGTGCGGTTGGCCCTGGGTTCCTCCTAATGCAAGACAATGCTAGACCTCATGTGGCTGGAGTGTGTCAGCAGTTCCTGCAAGAGGAAGGCATTGATGCTATGGACTGGCCCGCCCGTTCCCCAGACCTGAATCCAATTGAGCACATCTGGGACATCATNTCAGGAGACGTGGAGGAGGCCGTAGGAGGGCAACAACCCAGCAGCAGGACCGCTACCTCCGCCTTTGTGCAAGGAGGAGCAGGAGGAGCACTGCCAGAGCCCTGCAAAATGACCTCCAGCAGGCCACAAATGTGCATGTGTCTGCTCAAACGGTCAGAAACAGACTCCATGAGGGTGGTATGAGGGCCCGACGTCCACAGGTGGGGGTTGTGCTTACAGCCCAACACCGTGCAGGACGTTTGGCATTTGCCAGAGAACACCAAGATTGGCAAATTCGCCATTGGCGCCCTGTGCTCTTCACAGATGAAAGCAGGTTCACACTGAGCACATGTGACAGACGTGACAGAGTCTGGAGACGCCGTGGAGAACGTTCTGCTGCCTGCAACATCCTCCAGCATGACCGGTTTGGCAGTGGGTCAGTCATGGTGTGGGGTGGCATTTTCTTTGGGGGGCCGCACAGCCCTCCATGTGCTCGCCAGAGGTAGCCTGACTGCCATTAGGTACCGAGATGAGATCCTCAGACCCCTTGTGAGACCATATGCTGGTGCGGTTGGCCCTGGGTTCCTCCTAATGCAAGACAATGCTAGACCTCATGTGGCTGGAGTGTGTCAGCAGTTCCTGCAAGAGGAAGGCATTGATGCTATGGACTGGCCCGCCCGTTCCCCAGACCTGAATCCAATTGAGCACATCTGGGACATCATGTCTCGCTCCATCCACCAACGCCACGTTGCACCACAGACTGTCCAGGAGTTGGCGGATGCTTTAGTCCAGGTCTGGGAGGAGATCCCTCAGGAGACCATCCGCCACCTCATCAGGAGCATGCCCAGGCGTTGTAGGGAGGTCATACAGGCACGTGGAGGCCACACACACTACTGAGCCTCATTTTGACTTGTTTTAAGGACATTACATCAAAGTTGGATCAGCCTGTAGTGTGGTTTTCCACTTTAACTTTGAGTGTGACTCCAAATCCAGACCTCCATGGGTTGATACATTTGATTTCCATTGATAATTTTTGTGTAATTTTGTTGTCAGCACATTCAACTATGTAAAGAAAAAAGTATTGAATAAGATTATTTCATTCATTCAGATCTAGGATGTGTTATTTTAGTGTTCCCTTTATTTTTTTGAGCAGTGTATTTTATATTTGAGATTCTTCAAATAGCCACCCTTTGCCTTGATGACAGCTTTGCACACTCTTGGTATTCTCTCAACCAGCTTCATGAGGTAGTCACCTGGAATGCATTTCAATTAACAGGTGTGCCCCCTTAAAAGTTAATTTGTGGAATTTATTTCATTCTTAATGTGTTTGAGCCAATCAGTTGTATTGTGACAAGGTAGGGGTGGTATATAGAAGATCACAGGTCTTTTACCCTATTTGGTAAAAG
This sequence comes from Hucho hucho, assembly GCA_003317085.1. NCBI lineage: Eukaryota > Metazoa > Chordata > Actinopteri > Salmoniformes > Salmonidae > Hucho > Hucho hucho. The sequence continues at coordinate 77,091 of QNTS01003109.1, forward strand.
ACCAAGTCCATATTATGGCATGAACAGCTCAAACAAGCAAAGAGAAACGACAGTCCATCATTACTTTAAGATATGAAGGTCAGAGAAGAAAGAAAAACCCTTGAATGAGTAGGTGTTCTAAAACTTTGGACCGGTAGTGTATGGCATGACAACAACAGTCAGAAGGATTGGCTAAAGCACACGCAGCACTAGTATCAGGTTGAGAGACATCTAGTATCACTGTCTAACCTTTACAGAGTGTTTTGTAGTTGGTGCAGCAGTCTCCTTTGGCCAGACAGTCCTCAGAACAGTGACAGGCATGCTGGTCATTCCTGGTCTCTCCACAGCGCTCCTTACTGCACTCAAAACCTCCCTCTGGACACAATCAATCATTTAATCAATCAATTAATGAGAGAGGATATTACATAGGTAACAAAACCCCATTAGAACGGCATCAGGCTGTCCCATTCAACAATGAGTCAAGTTACCATAAGGTCATATACATGAGGTAGAAACTGACAGAGATGGTGATGGTGATTAAGTATGTAGTAAAGTGTGTGTTCATTTTGAACCCTACATTTGTTGCAATACAACATACTGAACATTCTGGAACATGTACAACTTGGACTGGGGAGAGGGGTCGAATTGAGATGTAAGACCACCATGTTGAGGGAACATGAAAGAGAGCAGAGGGACCACCAACCCAGACAGACAGGCTGGCAGGCTTCAGGCTTACCTGTTCTCAAGCAGTGCTCATCAAAATCCTGGCAGCAGCTGTTATAGGTTTTACATAAGTTGTCACAGCGGCAGTTGGGAGGTTCAGCCTCGTCCAATTCAAAGCATCTGTTCTTGCAGGATCCTGACGTGCTGATCCACGGGGAGTCTGCGGGAGCTGTCCGGGAGAGAGAGAGAGAGAGAGAGACAACTGTTAACATCTACAGAGGGAGATGGAAGGGAGAGAGAGAGAGAACCGTTAATATCTACTGAGGGAGATGGCAGGGAGAAAGAGAGACAACCGTTAACATCTACTGGACATATACTCTGAGAAAACTAGTTAGCACCTTTTTTTCTGAGAGAGTATTGCAATAGTAGCTTGGAGTACACTCTGAATCCATGCTCTGTTTCACTATTGAAAAGGAAGCATGGATTTAGTCCTTATGGATCCGAAGCTGCTACTAAGACAGTTCTATTTGGGTTAAAAAAACGTCTCTACTACTCAACACTTCCCTGAGGTTGGGGAGAGGAACACTTCCCTGAGGTTGGGGAGAGGGACTCTTCCCTGAGGTTGGGGAGAGGGACACTTCCCTGAGGTTGGGGAGAGGGACACTTCCCTGAGGTTGGGTAGAGGAACACTTCCCTGAGGTTGGGGAGAAGAACTCTTCCCTGAGGTTGGGGAGAAGAACTCTTCCCTGAGGTTGGGGAGAAGAACTCTTCCCTGAGGTTGGGGAGAGGAACACTTCCCTGAGGTTGGGGAGAAGAACTCTTCCCTGAGGTTGGGGAGAAGAACTCTTCCCTGAGGTTGGGGAGAAGAACTCTTCCCTGAGGTTGGGGAGAGGCACAGAGGGGACCAAGCCAGTGTAACATACAGTACATAATAAAATGTTCCTTGTGGATTCAGGAACAAACCTCCAGCAGGAAAACCTGGGCAACGCCAGGAGAAGCACGTGGAAGAATTCTGTGAAGATTCAAAGCCAGTTTACTGCACAGGAAGAGCTGTATGAGTTAAGGCATATAACTAATCATTTACATGATGCCATTCCAGACACAGTGAATTAACTTAATGAAGGAAACAAACTACCTGTGAAAGAAAGATTACAATGTCCTTTCACAGCTGTGCAGTTGGATCTTTGGCAAGTTTCCCTACTGTATAATTCAAACCTCTTGAGTTTTTACATGCAGACCAGGTCAGAAAATGTGGAGCAGAAACGGCTGAAAAGCTCACTTGATATTGACACAAGGTAGAGCCGAGCAAACAAACCCCAAATTTACACGAACTGGCCAATCACTAGTGAAAAGGACAACAGTAATCGTTTGTTACATTTAAACGCTCTTTGCTTATTAGTTCTGTGTGCACTGGCAGACAGATCTGATAGAAAATGATTTGCAAATAAACTGCATTTTGAATTCCATCGCTACAGTTACCTAAGGGAACATAGTAAGTTCCATATAATGCATGTTCCTCATGTTTAAAGCAATGATCATTTAGATGGTAAATGGATTTCATGTAAGTCTACAGACTGTTGAATGACTGATTGCTTTGCCCCCAAGTCAGTTTCAGATTTAGTTTAATGCCTCTGGAATCAAAGACAGATTTCTGTCGGACTTGTTTAAAATGGCAAAAGGAAAGTTGGCTTTATATACATTTACAGCCAAAATACATAAAGGCTTTTTCAAAAAATACTGTACACCATATTTTGGTAACTAAATTACAGAGAAAATGATTCTGCTGTGCTTTCAGTAACCCAGCATAACGTCAGTGCAGAACACCTTGTCCCAATATGTCGTTATACAAAAATAAAAAATTAATTAACAACGCACTCACTGTAATAGACAACAATAATACCCATCAACTATTGTCACAGAGAGAGAGAGAGAGAGAGATAGTAGTCCCCAAAAATATCTATATTTTATGCAAAACAGTTGTCCAATCGTGCTTACTGTCTGTCCTTGATGAAGCAGCCTCCTCTACAGACCTTTTCGGGCGGGCATAAACATACCCCGAGCAGATCTCCGAACCACAGACGATGGAGAGGACACAGAACATCTTTGAAAATGAATGAAACAACAGATAAATACAATTCTATAAAAGATTGTCACATAAAATGAAACGTGAAAGATATGAGGCGATGAAGACAAGTCTCCCACAATAAATACAGCGGAGCATGCCAGAACAATCCATCATAACCCAGGTATTCTCTCTTGAACATCCTACGTTGTAATATCACAGAGTTTCTAAACCATCTGTGGTAATATCCATCATACCTGTTTAAATGATATCTTATATTTCCCCATTGTGTCAGGTCCGTCCTACAGAATTCATATGTTTATCTCAGTAGTCCCTATTCGGTCCGTTACTGTGCGTCCTGACTGCACCCCGACTATCACCAAGACTGAGCGCAAGAACGGTGTGGTGGCCAAGTTTTGTGATTTCAGATGAACACCTGTTCACGGTGCCAACGGGAGCTTCCTTCCAGCTCTCAATCCAATAAATCAAGTAAAAGTGCATATGCTGCCGTTTAATTTTACTGCGCGCAGTACGATACTAAACAATGAATGCAAGTGGAGACCACCCCGGTGAATGCATAACAATACCCTTTGATACTTTTCAAATCGGTCGCCACTTTGAAATGATCATCATCCCCTTGTACTGCAAATGATTTAGAAAACAAAAGGAGAGTAAAACCTCCTTGCTGAGAGCCCTGAAAACTTCTGAGAACCAGTAATAAACGCATAATAATGCTAGCCTATACGCAAAACATAAGTTCTCATTGTAAACGGAAAGGGACACATGCGGACGCACACGACGGATCACAAAACCTTACAGGACCAATTTCCAAAGAACCATGATCCTCTGCCGAGTGCTGCCTGCTCCTAGTCGCTTGGTGCTAACCCTGGGGTGAGTTATACCCTAACTAACCCTGGTGCTAACCCTGGGGTGAGTTATACCCTAACTAAGCCTGGAATTAGTTATACCCTAACTAATCATGGTGTGAATTTTACCCTAACTAACCCTGGTGTGAGTTATACCCTAACTAACCCTGGTGTTAACCCTGAAGTGAGTTATACCCTAACTAACCCTGGTGTGAGTTATACCCTTACTAACCCTGGTATGAGTTATACCCTAACTAACCCTGGTGTGAGTTATACCCTAACTAATCCTGGAGTGAGTTTTACCATAACTAACCCTGGTGCTTTCTGCCTCCAGGACAGACCACACAGGATTTGGCAGAGTCAGCGGTGGACTAGAGCACCATTGGTTTGTTGCCAATACATGTTTGTTCTGCCATCCAGGGTTTGATGAGGGAAACAATAAAACACAGGTAAAATGTATATTGTTGCAGATATGGGAACATTCCATAGAGTAGATTATGCTCAATCTGGCAAGAATATGATTACGGAGTTGAAATGGAGCAAACAAGACAAGAAACTCACCAATAGGGACATATGAGGAGATTAGGTCAACAACAAGAGGACTGAAAGTCGTTACTGGGCCGGCAGTGAGGTAGTCGTTACTGGGCCGGCGGTGAGGAAGTCGTTACTGGGCCGGCGGTGAGGTAGTCGTTACTGGGCCGGCGGTGAGGTAGTCGTTACTGGGCCGGCGGTGAGGTAGTCGTTACTGGGCCGGCGGTGAGGTAGTAGTTACTGGGCCGGCGGTGAGGTAGTCGTTACTGGGCCGGCAGTGAGGTAGTCGTTACTGGGCCGGCAGTGAGGAAGTTGTAAGGGTAGAACAAGGATACTAAAGACCACAGCCAGATCCTATCTACATTCTCCTCTGATAAATGTCCATCTGCCTTTTGTGGTGGGTGCAATTATTCAAAGTTTATGCTCTTGGTTATTACATTCTTGCTATACAAAATTTCAAAGCGTAATTGCTATTATATATTGAGCGTTATTGAAGAAAAGTTCCACGAATAAAAACACACATTCCTGACTTCAGAAGCTTTATTTTCCAACATTTTTATGATAACGTAGTCGTGTCCTACCTAGAAGAAAAGGTTCCAACACAACTGCAGTACATAATGAATATAAAGAACAGTTACTGGTTGGGTCAGGGACAAGGAGAACACAATCTAGTTACTGATTGGGTCAGGGACAAGGAGAACACAATCTAGTTACTGATTGGGTCAGGGACAAGGAGAACACAATCTAATGACTTAACAGTAAAAACATGAACAGTTAAAACATGCATGGTTAGAAACAGCGCCATGTGAATGCAATAGAAACAGGTATAGAACAACCCAATGACTAGTCAGTATGGTCATGTCATACAGGCCAGCAATTAGGCTGTTAGTCATGGCTACATCCCAAATGGCACCCTATTCCCAATAAAATGCAATACTTTTGACCAGAGCCGTATGGGCCCTGGTCAAACGTAGTGCACTATATAACGAATAGGGTGCGGTTTAGAACGCAAACAGTCTGCAGGTCAGCCTAATTAGAGACGATTTATATTTTACTATAAATTCTACATCCTAAATGTTTAGAAACATCTCATTCTTGATTCTGCCACCTTTGAATTGATTGGGTCTCTGAATGAGACTGGAATTTCCCCTCTTAGTTTAATTGCAGGGTTAAAGTAAAACTGTATTCAATGTCCAGAGCAACGTAATAAAACCTGGGGAAAGACTAGTGGCAGTCTGTGAGACCGGGTTCAACAGGCTGAAGAGGTTCCCTTGTGAGGACAACCACTAACTGAAAATGTTGTTGATGATGGTAGGAGACAGACAGGCTCGGGCCAGAAGTGTGTGTGTGTATGTGTGTGGTTAAGGTGATTGGAGACTGGGATGCTTTTAAAACCAAAGGGCTCCTTCTGGAGAGGCCCACAGGTCTGCCTCTCTGTGTGGTTAATGAAGACGTCACAGAATGTCGGTTAGGCTACACACGTTCCCCTCGACCTACACTGCAGGGCCAGCCTTGAATCCACACTGAATATTGCTCCATTTTCCAAATCCAAACTAAATATAGCTCCGATTCAAACAGTGAAACAGCAATATTTAGAGTGGATTCCAGGCTAGTTGACATGCAGGAAACCAGTAAGGTCTATTCAGAGGAGTTGAACCACTGACAGTTGGAGTCTTGAGGGTGATGTTTCACAGCTCAGTCTCTCTTGCAGATATTGTGTTTCATAGCTCTGGACCAACCAGGAGGCAGCACTGTGTTCTAGTCAGACATGGATGGAGACCTCACGGAGCGTCCACTAGCAGGGCTGTTACTGAAGGACCAACCAGGAGGCAGCGCTGTGTTCTAGTCAGACATGGATGGAGACCTCACGGAGCGTCCACTAGCAGGGCTGTTACTGAAGGTATGCGAGTCCCTCTCCTTGTCTTTACTCTCATGCTTGTGTTTGTGTTTGTGCTTGTGCTTCTTCTTCTTCTTCTTCTTGTGCTCGTGGTGGTGGTGGTGATGGTGGTGGTCACCGCTGTGTTTGGAGGAAGATGTGGACTCTTTGCTGAAGGAAGGTAAGGGGGTGACAGGCAGGGAGAGGACGGCCTGGTCCACGGCTGGAGGTTCCTTACCTGAGGAGGGGAGAGAGGAGACAGGAAGAGACAAATTTAATGTACTGAATACAAATCAGCTAGAAGTGCATCATGGTTCTTAAAAAAAAAAGGGACTAATTTCCTACGATTGTCTGAAAGCATGAATCAAGCCCAGTTGTGAACCAGGATGATAACTGCAGGATGTTTGGCGGGGTGCTGACCTGGTGTGGATGGCCTCTCCAGGATGTTGAGATGGTGGTGGATGAACGCCTGACTGTCATGGGGACTCTCCATGTCAATCTCATCTTCCTCCATGGTGTTGAACTGAAACACCATCATCATCATCAGTCATAACCATCTGATCTAATCTTCCTCCATGGTGTTGAACTGAAACACCATCATCATCATCAGTCATAACCATCTGATCTTCCTCCATGGTGTTGAACTGAAACATCATCCTTCAACATCCTCACAAGGTGCAACCACAGTGATTCACGTCAAGTCAAATACGATCAGCAATGTGATTGCGCCAGTTCCGACTGTTGATTTGCGGCAGTTCCGACTGTTGATTGCGCCAGTTCCGAGTGTTGACTGCGCCAGTTCCGACTGTTGACTGCGCCAGTTCCGACTGTTGACTGCGCCAGTTCCGACTGTTGACTGCGCCAGTTCCGACTGTTGACTGCGCCAGTTCCGACTGTTGACTGCGCCAGTTCCGACTGTTGACTGCGCCAGTTCCGACTGTATCAGTTTAAAGGAAAGAGCTAGATTAATCCAGACACACTACAGTCCACAGTGGCACTGCTTCAGTCCTCAGGGGAGCCTGAAATGGTTCTCTCTCTCTCACACACACACACACATTATTGGGTAAAGCCTGTAGGGAAAGCCCAGACAAGTAAAAGCGTCTCCCCACAGCGCTCCAGATCCTTACTCTGATCTTTAATGTTTTACTGCTGTCCTCTTCCTGCAGTACCTGGCCTGGCTCCGGTGGGGACGAGCCCAGCGGGCCAACTACACTGTCCAACTTCCTCTTCAGACCCTGAGGGGGCGGGGCCACACCACTGGACATAGACACGCTGGACACTGTCTCCATGGTGATCAGGCCCTCATCCAGCTAGAGAGGGGAGGGGGAGGGAGAGGGAGGGAGGGAAGAGATGGAGGGGGAGAAAGGGACATTAGTGCTAGAACAAAAGTCAGATGAGGTTGACAGAAAAGATTTTAGGTGAAGATTTAATAAGACACAAGAAGGCCCAAGTCCCCACTAAAATATATTATTATATTAAAAAGGTTAAATCATTTGTAAAAAAAAAAATCTTACACTGCTAGTGAAGCCCATGACAGGGATATGAACGCCCATGGTGTTGCCAGTCATCTGTGTGGTGTCTGGTCCCTGTTCAGGCTTGATAGTGGGGTTGAGGACGGCCTTCTTCTCCTTGAGGTTGAGTACCAGGCCCAGCTCAGGCAGGGGCAGGCAGGAGGGGCGCGTCAGACCAAACAGAGTGTAGTACAGATTCACCGCGTCACACCGCAACCGCCAGTCATGAGACGTACCTGGGGGAACAGTGACACGACAGGGTCTAAACACATTCGACTTTACAGCTGGACAAAAGTACTGTTCAGATCATTGTAAAGTTTCACTATTGTTTTCTAAGCCGAGCCAGTGATAGTAATACCATTGGTATGAATGGAATCACTGATACTGTGTCAAGTTAAATCCATAAAAACACAGGAAGCGGTCTTATTTTGTCTTAGAAAAACTTTTGAGAAATCTAGAAATTCACATTGGGCATAAAACTACAGTAGCTTATTCAGTTTCCAGTCATCGTTAGTGTTATCATGTACATAACATCTGATAAAATAGAGATTAACTGGTATTAACTGGTTTAAATGTAACATAACAGATCCTTGCAAGACCTCGTCAGTTGTTTTCCAAGCCAGGCGATAATAACAGTGGTGTGAATGTAATCACTGACGTTATGGTGCTGGGAATAATAACACAGTGGCAGATTATGAACAGGTTATTACTGCCAGTCATGAACTGGGTTGGCAACGAGAGAGGCGTTCCACTGCCAACAGTCACAACCAACCTCAGAGCACAGAAGTACACTCAACGCATATGAAATAGTACGCTACAATAACAAAACAGAACACGTGTTCCGCCTCCTCAGATCACATCTACAACCCCCCCAGCAGTCCAGTAAAATATCGACCGTGTTTCAAAAAGGTGCCAATTCTTCCAAACGTTACGCAAGTCTTTCAAATAACAGATTTCTGTTGGAAGGAGGGCAGTTTACCGCTCAAACTGGTTTGATGCAACAACACATAATAAGTCCATTGTCCATACTGTCTGTCTGTCTCAGACAACACCCGCCAGCTCTGCGTTTCCAGGTCCCTCCTGACAGACCATGTTTGAGCAGGTTAGTGTTCTCTGAGGCTCTCTCAGCGGTGTTTGACCTCATTGTAACTGTTGCCCGAGCCAGGAGGCATCCATCTTCCCCAAGACATGGTCTACATCCCACAATACACCCCATTCCCTATATAGTGCACTACACAGAGGCCTGCTCATAAGAAGCACACTGTATATTGGAGATTGGATGCCATTTGGGACACAGCCCTATTGAGGCCCGTCCCAGCAGGTCCCTATATCCCTCAAGACATGGAAAAACCTAGAAACATCCTTCTCTTCCCTGGGAGAGAAACAGATGATGTTTTACGACAGTTAGAGAAAACTGCTCTCTCTTTGAAATGACTTTCACAACGTTTGGCACCTTTTGAAACAAGGTTTATATAAGACTGCTTGGGGGATGTCCATGTAAATGTCATGCAGAACATTTGCTCCTAGTTTGTTATTGTAGTGTAATATTGAGTCAGACAGTTGAAGTTAGGACCATGGACATAATGGAATACAGGGACGTCCAAAAGTATTGGGACCGTGACACATTCTGGTTTAAGCTCTGTATCCCAGCACTTTGGATTTGAAATGATACAATGACTATGAGACTATGAGGTTAAAGTGCAAACAGCGAATTAGGCAGTTGTGCAACTCTTCCCATCACAACTCTTCCCATCACAAACATTGATAAATGGCTATTGAGGTTAGCTAATTACCCACATGGATTTGATTTGTGAGCAGTAACTCAGTCTCTGGCTGTATATCACTCCAGGTGGGAGTTTGACTAGCCAGGTCTGAGTGGATATCACACCAGCCCCAGGTGGGGGTTTGACTAGCCAGGTCTGAGTGGATATCACACCAGCCCCAGGTGGGGGTTTGACTGTATTGCATCTCATCAGGTTTGATTAGTTATGTTTGATCTTAAATGGCACCCTATTTGCTACATAGTACACTTCTTTTGATCCAGAACCCTACAAGCTTTATGGTGGGCTCTGGTCAAACGCAGTGCACTACATAGGGAATAGGGTCTCATAGGGCTCTGGTCAAACGCAGTGCACTACATAGGGTATAGGGTCTCATAGGGCTCTGGTCAAACTTAGTGCACTACATAGGGAATAGGGTGCCATTAAAGATGCACTAAGGTCTCACCTGAGTTCATGAGTTTCCACAGCTGGTCGACCAGAGCCTCGTTGCAGAGTGGAGACTCGGCTGCTTTGGTGAAGGGAGGGTTTTTACCCAGCATGCTTAGGATCTTGTGTCTGAATGAACATAGAGAAAGTGGAGGTTAACATCCTGTTACTTCACAGCCACAGACCATCACATAACGCATTTCCTGGGTCAAACCATCACAAAACACCTTCCCTGGGACAGACCATCACATAACACCTTTCCTGGGACAGACCATCACATAACACCTTCCCTGGGACAGACCATCACATAACACCTTCCCTGGGACAGACCATCACATAACACCTTCCCTGGGACAGACCATCACATAACACCTTCCCTGGGACAGACCATCACATAACACATTTTCTAGGACAAGGCAAATATCCACTAATAAGGGAAATAATCAGGATGAATATATTTAGAGTCAAACTGCTGAGCATTAAGTATCATCAATACATTTCCTCAGACTACAGGTCTAAATGAGTCAATCAGTTGATCAATTCACTGTAACAGTCCTTGTTTTTACACAGCACTAAATAAATAACTACCCCGTGGTCTTGCTGACTTAGACAAAATGTCCCCATATCCTGAAGCCAGATAAATACACAATGATGCATCTTTATGTATGAGGCAGCCAACCCAACAGACATACCTGACACACACACACACACACACACACACACACAACCTGATGTAGTGAGCCGGGTCATTCTGGACCATGTTGAGCAGCCACTGCAGTTCCACGGAGCTCCTGTCAACTAGCAATAAACAGCATGTTAAAACACACACACACACACCTCTGTCCTGACAGCCAGGTAGGCAGGCAGGGCTGTGAGATTGATTCATTATGATTATAATCAGCAGGGATTGTGTGTGGGACTCAAGAGCGTGTTGGAAAGGGATACTCCCTGGGAAAGGGATACTCCCTGGGTCAGTGTGATGTTACTACTATAACAAGAAGGGATACTCTAGGTAGGAGTCAGTGTGATGTTACTACTATAACAAGAAGGGATACTCTAGGTAGGAGTCAGTGTGATGTTACTACTATAACAAGAAGGGATACTCTAGGTAGGAGTCAGTGTGATGTTACTACTATAACAAGAAGGGATACTCTAGGTAGGAGTCAGTGTGATGTTACTACTATAACAAGAAGGGATACTCTAGGTAGGAGTCTGTGTGTTGTTACTACTATAACAGAAAGGGATACTCTCTAGGTAGGAGTCAGAGTGTTACTTCTATAACAGGAAGGGATACTCTCTCGGTAGACGGAGTGAAACTGTCTGGATGGAGGGAGATGAACATTTAGGGCTAAACCCTAGGATGTGTCCAAAATGGCATTACTTTAGTGCACTACTTCTGTCCAGAGCCTTATCTGAGGACAGCATGGACTGGGAGGTGGATTAAGTAAGCAGTAAGGCACCTCAGGGTTTGTGGTATATGGCAAATATACCACAGCTAATGACTGTTCTTAGTCACGACGCATCGCGGAGTGCCTGGATACAGCCCTTAGCCGTGGGATATTTAGGGTCAAGGTGTTCACCCCAGAGAACTAGGCTGTGTCTGAAATGGCATGCTAGTCTCCTTGTAGAGTGCATTCGGAAAGTACTCCCTTCCCCTTTTCCACATTTTGTTACGTTACAGCCTTATTCTAAAATGGATTACATAAATGTTTTTCCTCAGTCTATACACAATACCGCATAATGACAAAGCGAAAACAATTTAAACATTTTCGCACATTTATTAAAAATAAATAAATACCTTATTTACATAAGTATTCAGACCCTTTGCTATAAACTAGATATTGAGCTCAGGTCCTGTTTCCATTGATCCACCTTGAGATGTTTCTACAACTTGATTGGAGTCCACCTGTAGTAAATTCAATTGATTGGACGTGAGTTGGAAAGGTACACACCTGTCTATATAAGGTCCCACAGTTGACAGTGCATGTCAGAGTAAAAACCAAGCCATGAGGTCAAAGGAATTGTCCGTAGAGCTCCGAGACAGGCTTGTGTCGAGACACAGATCTGGAGGTGACTAAGAACCCGATGCTCACTAACAGTGCTCCAGAGTTCCTCTGTGGAGATGGGAGAACCTTCCAGATGGACAACCATCTCTGCAGTACTCCACCAAATCAGGCCTTTATGGTAGAGTGACAATACGGAAGCTACTCCTCAGTAAAAGCCACATGAAAGCCCGCTTGGAGCCAAAAGGCACCTAAAGGACTCTCAGACCATGAGAAACAAGATTCTCAGCGGCAGGGACTGGGAGACTAGTCAGTATCGAGGAAAAGATGAACGGAGCAAAGTACTGAAAGATCCTTGAAGAAAACCTGCTCCAGAGCACTCAGGACCTCAGACTGGGGCGACGGTTCACCTTCCAACAGGACAACGACCCTAAGCACACAGCCAAGACAACGCAGGACTGGCTTCAGGACAAGTTTCTGAATGTCCTTGAGGGCCCAACCAGAGCCCGGACTTGAACCCGATCGATCATCTCTGGAGAGACCTGAAAATAGCTGTGCAGCGACGCTCCCCATCCAACCTGACAGAGCTTGAGAGGATCTGCAGAGAAGAATGAGAGAAACTCCCCAAATACAGGTGTTCCAAGCTTGTAGCTTCATACCCAAGAAGACTCGAGGCTGTAATCGCTGCCAAAGGTGCTTCAACAAAGTACTGAGTAAAATGTCTGAATACTTATGCAAATGTGATAGTTATTTATTTTTATATACATTTTCAAAAATGTCTAACAACCTGTTTTTGGTTTGTCATTATGGGGTTTTGTGTGTAGGTTGACGAGAATAAGGCTGTAACGTAAAAGAATTTGGAAAAAGTCAAGGGGTCTGAATACTTTCTGAATGCTCTGTAGTCAAGTTCACTACTTCTGGTTAGAGCCCTATGGGACTAATTCTAACCCTACGCTGATCTGGCTAAATGTAGTGCACTACATAGGGAATGTCTTACTAACTTCACTACTACTAGTTTGGTGCATACCTCTTGTGTAGTCCACCACAGCTTCCAGTGCTGCGACACGCACATCCACAAAGTGTCCGTATTCTGCATAGGATTTAAACAGAGAGGGGTCACTGGGAATATGACCATTCTTCTGAAGCATCCGGATAGCTCTGAGACAACTGGAGAGAGGGAGGGGGGATGGAGGGGAGAGAGAGAGAGAGGGGGGGTGGAGGGCAGAGAGAGAGAGGGGGG
>QNTS01003110.1:0-12869 GCA_003317085.1 Hucho hucho
ATGCCCAGGCGTTGTAGGGAGGTCATACAGGCACGTGGAGGCCACACACACTACTGAGCCTCATTTTGACTTGTTTTAAGGACATTACATCAAAGTTGGATCAGCCTGTAGTGTGGTTTTCCACTTTAATTTTGAGTGTGACTCCAAATCCAGACCTCCATGGGTTGATACATTTGATTTCCATTGATAATTTTTGTGTAATTTTGTGTAATTTTTTCGAATAAGATTATTTCATTCATTCAGATCTAGGATGTGTTACTTTAGTGTTCCCTTTATTTTTTTGAGCAGTGTATATATATGGATGGTATATACAGTGAGGGAAAAAAGTATTTGATCGCCTGCTGATTTTGTACATTTGCCCACTGACAAAGAAATGATCAGTCTATAATTTTAATGGTATGTTTATTTGAACAGTGAGAGAGATTAACAACAAAAAAATCCTGAAAAATGCATGTGAAAATTTTTATAAATTGATTTGAATTTTAATGAGGGAAATAAGTATTTGACCCCTCTGCTAAACATGACTTGGTGGCAAAACCCTTGTTGGCAATCACAGAGGTCAGACGTTTCTTGTAGTTGGCCACCAGGTTTGCACACATCTCAGGAGGGATTTTGTCCCACTCCTCTTTGCAGATCTTCTCCAAGTCATTAAGGTTTCGAGGCTGACGTTTGGCAACTCGAACCTTCAGCTCCCTCCACAGATTTTCTATGGGATTAAGGTCTGGAGACTGGCTAGGCCACTCCAGGACCTTAATGTGCTTCTTCTTGAGCCACTCTTTTGTTGCCTTGGCCGTGTGTTTTGGGTCATTGTCATGCTNGGCACTGCAGGATTTCAGTCCTTCACGGCATAGTGTGTTACCAATTGTTTTCTTGGTGTCTATGGTCCCAGCTGCCTCCCGCGTAGTTCTGGGCTGATTCCTCACCCTTCTCATGATCATTGCAACTCCACGAGGTGAGATCTTGCATGGAGCCCCAGGCCGAGGGAGATTGACAGTTCTTTTGTGTTTCTTCCATTTGCGAATAATCGCACCAACTGTTGTCACCTTCTCACCAAGCTGCTTGGCGATGGTCTTGTAGCCCATTCCAGCCTTGTGTAGGTCTACAATCTTGTCCCTGACATCCTTGGAGAGCTCTTTGGTCTTGGCCATGGTGGAGAGTTTGGAATCTGATTGATTGATTCCTTCTGTGGACAGGTGTCTTTTATACAGGTAACAAACTGAGATTAGGAGCACTCCCTTTAAGAGTGTGCTCCTAATCTCAGCTCGTTACCTTTATAAAAGACACCTGTGAGCCAGAAATCTTTCTGATTGAGAGGGGGTCAAATACTTATTTCCCTCATTAAAATGCAAATCAAATTCATAAAATTTTTCACATGCATTTTTCTGGATTCTTTTGTTGTTATTCTGTCTCTCACTGTTCAAATAAACCTACCATTAAAATTATAGACTGATCATTTCTTTGTCAGTGGGCAAACGTACAAAATCAGCAGGGGATCAAATACTTTTTTCCTTCACTGTATATAGTTGAAGTCGGAAGTTTACATACACTTAGGTCATTAAAACTCGTTTTTCAACCACTCCACAAATTTCTTGTTAACAAACTATAGTTTTGGAAAGTCGGTTAGGACATCTAATTTGTGCATGACAAGTATAAACACCATGGGACCACGCAGCCGTCATACCGCTAATGGTGACTATGCAACAGTCTGACGGCCTGGAGGTTTGATGCACCTGTACTGTCTCCGTGATCAGGCCATGGCTCGGGTGGCGGAGGTCCTTGATCATCTTCTTGGACACAGACACCGGGTGCTGTACATGTCCTGGAGGGCAGGCAGAGTGCCCCCGTTGATACGTTGGGCTGACCACACCACCCTCTGGAGAGCCCTGCAGTTGCAGACGGTGTAGTTGCAAAGGTAGGGATTCAAACCCAGGGCCCTGAGCTTCGTGTTGAGCTTGGAGGGCCCTATGGTGTTGAAGGCTGAGCTGTAGTCAATGAACAGCAATCCTCTTATCCAGATGGGGTAGTGTACAGTGTGATGGAGTCGTCTGTGGATCTGTTGGGGCGGTATGCAAATTGTAGTGGGTCTAGGGTGTCGGGTAAGATGGAGGTGATATGATCCTTAACTAGCCTCTCAAAGCACTTCATGATGACAGAAGTGAATGCTACGGGGGCGATAGTCATTTAGTTCAGTTACCTTAGCTTTCTTGGGTACAGGAACAATGGTGGACATCTTGAAGCAAGTGGGGACAGCAGACTGGGATAGGGAGAGATTGAATATGTCCATAAACACTCCAGCCAACTGGTCTGCACATGCTCTGAGAATGCGGCTAGGGATGCCATCTGGGCCGGCAGCCTTGCAAGGGTTAACACGCTTAAATGTCTTACTCATGTCGGCCACGGAGAATGAGATCTCACAGTCTTTGTAATGCGCGATTGGCTGTGGTCTCTGCCATATACGTCTCGTGTCTGAGTCGTTGAAGTGCGACTCCACTTTGTCTCTGTACAGTCGTTTTGCCTCCTTGATTGCCTTACGGAGGATATAGTTGGACTGTTGGTACTCGTTCATGTTCCCAGTCACCTTGCCGTGGTTAAATGCAGTGGTCCTCGCTTTCAGTTTGGTGTGAATGCGGCCATCTATCCAGGGTTTTGGGATAGGATAAGTTGTAACCATCACAGTGGGAACAACATCCTCTATGCACTTCCTGATGAGCAGTAATGGGCAGTCACTACCATCATGGGACTTTTATTAAATTGTTTTATTCTGTGTTACAGCATTCAACCCATATAATGCATAGTGCATTTAACGTAAAAATAAATGATTAAAAAAAACACTAATAATGCACTACTGTATGTAGCTCGGGCAAAAACAAGTGCATTTCATAGGGAATCTGGAACATTTCAGACTTGCCTCTATTTCTGTATACTGCTGTGTCAGAGGGCATTTGGCAACTTGCCTTGAGCTGATATAATTCCTGAAAGTGGGTGAACTTAACACATTTCCTTTTCAAACCAAGTACATCCATATCAAAAATACAGATTGTTTTCAGAATGCTAGCTTTAGAACTCTTTTCAGAATGCTAGCTTTAGAACTCTTTTCAGAATGCTAGCTTTAGAACTCTTTTCAGAATGCTAGCTTTAGAACTCTTTTCAGAATGCTAGCTTTAGAACTCTTTTCAGAATGCTAGCTTTAGAACTCTTTTCAGAATGCTAGCTTTAGAACTCTTTTCAGAATGCTAGCTTTAGAACTCTTTTCAGAATGCTAGCTTTAGAACTCTTTTCAGAATGCTAGCTTTAGAACTCTTTTCAGAATGCTAGCTTTAGAACTCTTTTCAGAATGCTAGCTTTAGAACTCTTTTCAGAATGCTACGTTAGAACTCCTTTGTCAGTCAATAGCATTCTCTTGGACATATTTCTCTGGGATCAAAAGAAAAAGTAGAAGACTGTTGTTTCAAACCTTTGAGGGTTTTCTTCAGATGAGAGAGAAGGCCTCCAAGTCGCTGAAGGTCAAAGTAGTCCACCTTCCCATTGTAGAAGAGCTGAGGTGGAACATAGGCCTCTGGAGAGAGAGAGGAGGAGAAGAGAGGAGAGAAGAAGAGAGAAGAGAATTAGCATTACCATTGAGATAGCTGAAGACAGCGGCTATTGTGGGTAATTACCCGTAAAGTAATTAAGATAATTATAAACGTAGTCCCCTGAGCAATAGGATGAGAGGGGAAAACACCAACTTATAAAGGACACATGGCTTAGGAAAAGTTTTTCTGTGAAATATCTCCCATGTCCTAGTAATACCAGGGGACGAGATGCCCTTTGCCTTTCATGTAGTAGATGGCTAAGAGTATAATGGGTACAGGGGAAAAGTGAACAGAGCGTTTAGTACTGGACAGGGTTTGTACAGACAGTGGCAAGTCAAATTCAAGGACATTCAAGTACTTTTTCCAAGCACTAATATTTATTTTCACAGACCATCAATTTGTAAATAGTTAATATAATACAACTGTTTCTAGTCGCCACCAGATGGCAGTATACCGCCACAAACTCAAGGGGAAAAAATGACTTTGTATTTATCACTACCTTACAAGTTCTATTCAATCATACGTTGCTTCACTACTTATTTACTACATACATGAGTGGTAAGTCAGTACGGATGTTGTAATTTGATTAGTGATGAGCAGAGTTTTGGGACATGCCTACTGGTGAACACCCACGTGTTGCGCCACTCGGCCTCCCGAGTGGCACAGCGGTCTGAAGCACTGCATCTCAGTGCTAAAGACGTCACTACAGTCCCTGGTTCGATTCCAGGCCGTATCACAACAGGTCATGATTGGGAGTCCCATAGGGCGGCACACAATTGGCCCAGCATCATCCGGGTTAGGGTTTGGCCTAGGGTAGGCCGTCGTCGAAAATAAGAATTTGTTCTTAACTGACTTGCCTAGATAAATAAAGGTTAAATAAAAACAATTAAAAAATAAAATGTCCTATTCACATTACTACAAAATTCCATCTTAATTACTGTTTTTAATTGGGAATTTGGGAATCTACCACTTAATAGCTACGAAAAAGCGTCTTGCTTCCGACTGGCAGCTTTAGCGTCGCTTGGGAGAAGGGCGGTTGGTGCTGTGTGAGGAAAACGGCACGTGAACGGTAGGAGCACGGCTGTTGCTTGATAAAATCAGAAAATATCGCGGGAGCCCTGTGAATGAGGCGATTGGCAAAAAAAAAGCTCTGGAGGTTGTTGTAGAGAACAATCACAACGTAGGATTCAGCGTTGTGTCTTTCGCCCTTCATGTGGCTCTTCAGGGTCGATTCACCCATACTTGCAATGTCAAAGTCTGACATTTTTTTTTACCTTACACAATGTGGGTTGGTTGGGTCCAGTGAGACCTATTGGTAAAACAAAATCTATACAGAACAAAAATATAAAACGCAACATGTAAAGTGTTGGTCCCAGCACAAAAAGGCAGAATTGAATCTACATTTGCCTGGCATTTTAGCTTTCGATGTGACATTTTGGCAGCACCTAATCCAGTCAGTTCTGTACCTGCCTGGCTGAGTGGCCAGGTGTGGTTGGAATGAGTGAGCTCGCCTGGCAATCGCAGCGCAAAAAAACGTGAGGAAATGAAACTCAGTAGAAATTAATTTGCAAAAACAAAACATAATATTTTTCATAAACATATTTGATCATTATCTGTTCTCCTCTCATTTTAAGTCGAGTACTTTTCAAGTACGAACTTTACCTTGATGCACATGGGAATTCGATAAGGACGCACGCTGTTGCATGTTCTGTTAATATGAATTACCATAATGTAAATGTGATTTCTGTCATTCTGAGCACTGTGGGTGGACGCCCTAATCAGGTTACGCACCCAATGCATATGGGTCTGGTAAATTTCTCAAATGTACGGTAAATTTAAATGCCCGGCGCCACATTTTCCTAACGAAAATCCCGGTGTGTGTGTGTGTGTGTGTGTCTCCCTCTCTCTCACCGTCGCTGCTGACGCAGCCAGGGTTCCTCATCTTCCCTTCGTCCCAGTAGCTCCTTACGGCCGTGATGAGACGATGCAGGAAACACACCATGTATTCTGGAGGACACAGCGCTGTGGGGTGCTGAAACACACATACTAAGTGTAACACAACAAACACACCATGTATTCTGGAGGACACAGCGCTGGGAGGTGCTGAAACACACACACACACACACACACACACACACACAGTGTAACACAACAAACACACCATGGATTCTGGAGGACACAGCGCTGTGGGGTGCTGAAAGATACACAGCATCCTTTGTAACACACACGGGAAACACATCTCTTACCCCTCTGTTACTGGCGTTCTCCTGTAGAAACTTCCTGAACTTATTCAGGAATATGTACCGCGACGCTTCACCCTGTGAGAGACAGAAGCAGCGATGGTCAGTGAGAGTTGGAGACAGTTTATAACAGAAGTAGAACTGCATTATAAATCGGAGGACACCAGAAAACAACAGCAGTAACGATGAGTTTGATCCCCCCCAAATATCCTGAACATGAGTTAACATGTATTCCTTTCAGCACCTCGTGAAGCAAACAGACTCAACGGTGCGTCTCCAGCGAATAAGTGTGTCAATGCTGACATTTTCTGTACGTACATTCAGGGTTAAAAACCATTTGCTAAAAATGGCCAAAATGAACGTCGAAACCAAAAGGAACGTACCGTCCCTTTGTCCTTGTTGTTAAGCATCAGCTTCAAGATTTGAACCTGCAACTCCTCCACCACTGACAAGACAGAAGAGACCGCACAGCTGAGCCAGAACATCATAAAAACATTTTTGACATCAGCAGTTGTCACAAAGTGCTTTCACAGAACCAGGCCTGGACCACAAAGAGCAAGCAGAAGCAGGAAACAGAAGCACACGAAAGTAAAAAAAAAAAAAAACTCCCAAGGAAGAAAACAGAGAGGAACCCAACCCCTTCTGGCTGTAGACAGCTAGACAAATGTGAGGGGGATTTTGTAGTGGACATCACTTACCCTCAATCCTCTTCTTAAGCCTTTGACAGCCTCTCTCGTAGGCCCGGCGTCTCAGCCTCTCCTCTGCACTCTCATCTTTAGACTCCTTTCCCTAGTCACACGAGAGGGGACTGATTGTACTGTATTGCATACAACCACAGTTGCTGTGATCACTTTGTTACACTCTTAGAAATAAGTAGTGCTACCTAGAACCATAAAGGATTCTTCAGTTGTCCCCATGAGAAAAACCCTTTCACTAACAGAGGGTTTCCCTACCTCGGTCCTCAGGACCCCAAGGGGTTCACGTTTTGTTTTTTGCCCTAGCACTACACAGCGGATTCAAATACCCAACTAATCTTTGATCATTTGAATCAGCTGTGTAGAGCTAGGGCAAAAACCAAAACGTGCACCCCTTCGGTACCGAGGACCGAGTTTGGGAAACGCTGCACTGAGACAAGGATCCAAAGGGCTCTACCTGGAAGCGAAAGGGTTATCGCCTATGGGGACAAACAAACAACACTTTTTTTGTAGCTAGAAATGAAACAACAAAAAATGGTAGCCAAATCATGACATCCTTTTCAAATTTGTTTCAGTAATATAAAGTAATATAAAAACTATTAAATTTTTTTGGCCCAGATTATCCCTCATTCATCCCAAAGTGTGCAATTGTTTACTTCCCTTCAATGATTTTATAGGAAATGACTGGTATAAGAAAGATGGTGTAATGTCCCACAAGCCCATGCCTCCAACCAATCCAATGCTTTTAGATTTGTGGAATGTATCGAAAAAAAAGTGCACACTTCAGGCTGTACCTCAGAGGAGAGCTGTGATAGGCTGTACCTCTTTGTCGAAGCGTGTGGGCCACCAGGTGGTGGGGATGAGTTCCTCTAGTCCCGCCTCCTTCACCCTCAGAGGAGTCTTAATGTAGAAGAACACCACTGAGCGCAAAACATCAAACGTGTTGAGAGTTAAAGATAATACAGATTATATACACGCTAACACGCGCCCGACAACACGCTAACACACGCCCGCTAACACGTACCCAATAACATCCTACACATACCAATCAACACAGCATGCAAGACTACACAGACAATCAAAACATACTGTAAACACACTTCACAGGGGAAAGTTTTAGGGGTCTAAGGACAGAGCCATGGGGGACGTGTCGTTTGGCAGAATCTTATCCTGAGCAACTAAAGAGCATTTAAATTGTTGAGACAACTACATTGTCTCAAAATCATGATCGCAAGTACATCAACACATAGGTAATAATTATGAAGCATAATAAGCACTTCTTGAACCAATGAAAGGATATAGAACGTTGCTGAGCAGATACTTCCGGGACTTCTCATGGCGCAGGATAGCTGTCGTCAAACGTAGGTAGTGAATCTGGAGAAAGTCATAGAAGACAAATTACAAGTCATACAGTCACAATTACCATTACAATCCATTGAATATACACACCCCAGGACCCACCCACACCCCAGGACCCACCCAGACACCCACCAACACAGTTCATAACTGCAGAGCTGCTGGACATTTTTACCTCTCTCAGATTGTAACCTCCTCACCTCAACAAGCTCTCCTCTGCTAAATGTGACAAGGACGAACTGAAACACATCCTACTCCTAAACACACACACCACACTCTGAACCACGACAAGGACAAACTGAAAGACACCCAACTCCTACAAACACAGCTGCTCCTTTGATGCATCTAAGATTAAACATCAACATCAAAAAGGTACTTTTTGAATTAACCAACTATGTATATCACACCAAGGTGATATCTGATTGACTGTTTATCGTCTCCTCCTCTGTGTCCTTCATGTGTTTTAAATGACAACCTATTCCCTACATAGTGCACTATTTGACCAGGACCCATGCACCCTTTTCCCTACCTAGTGCACTACTTTGACTAGAGCAACATAGGGCACTAACAGGGTATAGGTCCAATGTTGTGCACTATACAGTATAATAAATAAGGTATCATTTGAGACAGCCACTGTTCCTACTCCCAGCCTACAAGCAGCAACTGAAGAGGGCGCCACCAACACAGAGAATATTGAGGCGCTGGACAGAGGCAGACAGGCTCAATGCTGCAGGACTGTTTTGAGAATGCTGATTGGAATATGTTCAGAAAGATTCATCCACCCAGGACTCATCCATCAACATTGAGGAATATACATCACCAGTCACAGGCTTCAATAGGAAATGTGTTGATGATGTGCCCACAATAATAATCATCATCATCATCATCATCATCATCATCATCCGGACATTCCCCAACCAAAAACCCTGGATGAACGGAGATATCCGTACCATGCTGAGAGGCAGCACTGCAGCATTCAATGTCAGCAGAACAAACCCTGATGACTCGGTGGAACGACGCTTAAGGCAAGCAGGTACAAGCTCTGCAAATCCATTAGGGACGCAAAAAGACACTACAGACAAACTTGAATTGATGTTCGACAATTCAGACTCGCATCGCATGTGGCAAGGACTACAGACTCTCCCAGACTGCAAAGGCAAATCCAGCTGTGTGGTGCCCACCAATGCCTCCCCTCTGACATCTTCTACCTGTCCTCTCCAAGGCTGTAGTCCACACCTGCTTTAAGGAGACCACCATTGTCCCAGTGTCCAAGAAAAACAAATAACTATCTCCCCGTCGCACTCAACTCGGTCATCATTTAGTGCTTCGAGAGGCTGGTCATGGCCCACATCAAGGCCAGCATGCCAGGCACCCTGGACCCACTCCAAATTTGCCTACCGTTCCAACAGCTCCACAGAAGATGCCATTTCCATCGCTATTCACACTGCCCTAACACATCTGGATAAGAGGAAGACCTATGTGAGAACGCTGTTCATTGACTACAGTGTAGCATTCAGCACTATTGTTCCTTCCAAATCACGTGGACTTGTCATGGACCAACACCACCACCACCCTTGACAGGACGTAAGCGTGTCTCTACTTCCTAAGGCCACTGAAGACATTTGGTATGCCACCCTGGGTCCTCTCCAAATACTACTTCTGCACCACGCAGTGTCCTGACCGGTTGCATCACGGCCTGGAACGGGAACCGCTCCGACACATCCAGGACATCACTGGGACCATGCTCCCACCCACACATCCAGGTCATCACTGGGACCATGCTCCCACCCACACATCCAGGTCATATACTGGGACCATGCTCCCACCCACACATCCAGGACATCACTGGGACCATGCTCCCACCCACACATCCAGGACATCACTGGGACCATGCTCCCACCCACACATCCAGGTCATATACTGGAACCATGCTCCCACCCACACATCCAGGACGTCACTGGGACTATGCTCCCACCCACACATCCAGGATGTCACTGGGACCATGCTCCGACACATGCAGGACATCTACTCGAAATGGTGCCCTTTGGAAAGCCTGCAGCATCAAAGACCCCACACACCCCAGCCACAAGCTGTTCACGCCCTTCCGGTCGTGTAGACAGTATCTGAGCACGAGGTCTGATAGAAACTGTCTCTGAGCCTGTTGGTATCTACAAGCCATCAGACTGCTGAACACTTGAACTGGACTGACCACCTGCTCTGATTCACTGCATCTTAGTACACACACACACACACACACACTGCTGCTACCAAACTCTTACTATACTGCTCAGTTTATACCCCCAAAACACTATAAATTGTTCCTTCCTGTTTTATACTGATGCTAAAAAGTTCACTATATTCTACAGGGCCATTTCCTTCATGTACCTATTCGTATCTTGTATTATGTCTTACTTAGTTAGACGATGTACATTGAGTGGACAAAACATTAGGAACACCTTCCTAATATTGAGTTGGCACCGCCTTTTGCCCTAAGAATAGCCTCGAAATGTCAGGGCATGGACTCTACATACACAATCCATGTCTCAATTGTCTAAAGGCTTACAAATCCTTCTTTAACTTGTCTCCTCCCCTTCATCTACACTGATTGAAGTGGGTTTTACAAGTGACATCAATAAGGGATCATAGCTTTCACCTCGTCAGACTATGTCATGGAAAGAGCAGGTGTTCTTAATGTTTTGTACACTCAGGGTATACCGTGCGTATCCTGTACATACCACTACTAAAACTTGGAACTATAGGGACAGTGGACCCACACCTGAGAACTCTCCCTCTGCTGCTGTTACACATAGCTTACAATTGGCTCATTCAACCCCCCCCCCACCCCCACCCTTGTAACTATTCCCCAGGTCGTTGCTGTAAATGACAAAGTGTTCACAGTCAACTTACCTGGTAAAATAAGGGTTAAATAAAAATTTAAAAAACATTGGACCCGCACCTGAGAACTCTCCCTCTGCAGCTGTTACACATAGTGCCATTGTGAAAACACAACCTAAACATGGCAGGATGGGACTCACCTGTGTGAGAGTGCGCAGCAAAGGACTAGTCTCAGTCTCTGAGACAGGAAACGACTACAGGGCTACGTTTCAAACATGTAAAAGACACACCCTCCTCCACTTACCCTCGCCTTATGCCTTTGGGGGAATCCCGACGGCCATCTTTGCCGTTGGTCCAAACAATCAGCCAAACAAGGAAAGTTGGCAACGTAAGCCCCCCCAGCCCTCATTTTTAATGGAGTTTGCGAGTGTACAATTATGTTCACTTCGGGGCCTGAAACGCCCCATAATTCAATTTGCGATGATTGTACATCCGTTAAGAAAAGTAAGCCAAAACCTAAAACCAACATCAATATGGAGAAGTCAACATACACAACTGTAAGTAAAAACAAATGTAAATAAGTTAGAAATTGTGCTACTAATGCACGATGGCGCAAACAAGTCTCGTAAAAGTAATGATGTTTTGGTTAGCTTTTGGAAACGTTAGCTAGCGCATACAACTTTCCCTGACATCACACGGTCATTTTTGATTTACCTGATATCGTCGGATGGCTAGTATTCGATGTCTGCGGATGCTTGGTCTTCTAACCAAGATTTGAAATGCAATCATAATTGACTGTAGCGCATATAAACCACACACAACAGCTACCGGTGGTTCCATGACGACTGAAAACACAACAGCTACCGGTGGTTCCATGACGACTGAAAACACAACAGCTACTGGTGGTTCCATGATGACTGAAAACACAACAGCTACCGGTGGTTCCATGATGACTGAAAACACAACAGCTACCGGTGGTTCCATGACGACTGAAAACACAACAGCTACCGGTGGTTCCATGATGACTGAAAACACAACAGCTACCGGTGGTTCCATGATGACTGAAAACGCAACCGTGGGACGAACGAGTGACACATTTCGTTCGCCCCTGTCCCTGCAAGTGGTCAACTCCTTATACGTCATGATATGTAATCAGAAGTGTCCACTTAATTTGAGCGCTGAGGGGAGAGGGTGTGTCTTATGTGTTTGGAATGCAGCCCAGGTATGGTGGGGGTGGGAGGCGGAGTCTGAGACAGGAAGTAACTCCACAGGTATGCTAGAGTATGGTCAGTGGGCGTGGCATCCTACCTGGAAGCCCAAGTCTGGGATGATGGGGGAGAATCTATAGGCCCTCAGCAGTGACATCATCAGCTGCTTCAGACACTCGTTCACCTCGTAGTCCTGTACGGGCAGAGTCATGGCATTCAGAAAAAGATTACATTTGCACTTAGGCCCCAATCCTACCTTGAGAGCTGCATGCATGACTTGAGTTTTTGCACAAATCTACCATTGCCATCAATGCACAATTTACACAAACATTTGAGTTAAGCGAGAAGATTTTAAGCTAGGATTGGCCCAATACAGGTGCAGGAGATTGGTTCAGCAAATACTAGCTAGTGTTGGCTACATGCTAGGCCAGAGGCTCACCTCACCTTAGGGGTAGAGGGTAGAGGTTAGGGGTAGAGGTAGGTACTAACCTCCATGAGAAGCCAGAAGAGGTCTAGAAGCTGCTGGATGAGAGGGTGTTCGTCCACTGAGCCTCCCCCCTCCAGTATACCCAGCAGGAAGTTCATCAGCACATCTTCTACTAGATACACCTTACACTGTGGAGACATATCCTCAACATATTACAGTGTGGAGTCATGTCCTCAACATATTACAGTGTGGAGACATGTCCTCAACATATTACAGTGTGGAGACATGTCCTCAACATATTACAGTGTGGAGACATGTCCTCAACATATTACAGTGTGGAGACATGTCCTCAACATATTACAGTGTGGAGACATGTCCTCAACATATTACAGTGTGGAGACATGTCCTCAACATATTACAGTGTGGAGACATCTCCTCAACATATTACACTGTGGAGACATCTCCTCAACATATTACACTGTGGAGTCATGTCCTCAACATATTACACTGTGGAGTCATGTCCTCAACATATTACA